>JMFS01114482.1:0-15846 GCA_000699545.1 Podiceps cristatus
ATTCTATGATTCTGTGATTCTATGATTATATGATTACAGTTTCCATCCTTGACCCCTTTGGACCAGGCCACAGATTTTAACATAGAAATGAACTCCTCCCCTTGCTCCTGCTCTGGTGTGGCCTTATCCAAGGGCCACAATCTCTTAGAGGTGTACCTGTTGTGTTGTGAACTTATCCATGACCACTGATGCTTCAGGGTGTACCTGCTGTGTCATGGACTAGCCACAAGTGTTTTGAGGTGTACCTTCTCCAGCATGGATTTTTCCTTGAGCCACAGTCCCTTCAAGGGTGTATCTGCACTCACCCATGGCAACAGAAGTGTCAGGTGTCTTAATCCCAGGTGGAGTTATCCACAGGTCACAGGCTCTTCAACTCAGGTTCACAATGGAGTTCCATTATGTCCAGTACAGCAGCACAGGAACAAAAGCAATGCCCTTGCCATCTTCCAGCCCAGGTGCATGTCCATTGCTGTTGTCAACATGTTTGCAGGCACAAGAGAGTAAAATGAGAGTACCACAAACAACAAATGAGAAAAAGCTTTAAACAAGCACTGGATTCTCATATACAATAAGGCAAGCAAGCGCTGTGGCAAGTCCAGGAGACTGCTAATTAGTAGATAAATAGCTAGGATAGCTATAAATCCAGTCTAGCACACTCCAATCAAATCTGTTGTTATCTCAAGCCCTTCAAGTCCCATGTTGGGCACCAAAACGGACTGCCATGGTTTAACCCCAGCCAGCAACTAAGCCTTGCACTGTACACCTGCCCAGCATTTGTTTCCTTCAGCATAAGAGACACTTGTGTCACAGAGGTGGCTATTCCTTCCTACTGTGCAATATAGGAAAGACAATGAGATGATGGAGCATGTCCAAAGAAGGGCAACAAAGCTGGTGAAGGGTCTGAAGAACAAGTCTTATGAGGAGAATCTGAGGGACATGGAGTTGTTCAGTCTGAAGAAAAGGAGGCTGAGGGGAGACCTTATCGCTCTCCTGAAAAGAAGTTGTAGAGAGGTGGGTTTTCTTCTCCCAAGAAAAAGGTGAAAGGACAAGAGGAAACGGCCTCAAGTTATGCCAGGGGAGGTCTCGATTGGATATTAGGAAACATTTCTTCACTGACAGAGTTGTCGGGCACTGAAACAGGCTGCCCAGGGAGGTGGTGAAGACCCCATCCCTAGAGGCATTTAAAAGATGAGTAGATGAGGTGCTTAGGGACATGGTTTAGTGGTGGTTAGGCATGGTTGGACTCGATGATCTTAAAGGTCTTTTCCAACCAAATGATTCTATGATTGACTCACGGGAAATAGTCCAATGAAAACCTGTGACAAAATCATTATTTTCCTATGATGTCTGACCAATACATATGGTAAGTGCTAGTGAAAGCTTACTACAGGATCTGGCTTTTTGAGTATGGAGTTTGTGTTTTCCCTTAGTAGAGTAGTCTAATCATGACTGTTTAACCTGTTTGGGAAACAGTAGTTAAAAGGTGTGCTTTGCACTAAATTTTGCTTCCATTTGCAGGGGAAAAATGCCTTTATGTTCAGCACATTATGAATTTTAATATTCCATCAGTTTTCTTCCTAGCATTTCTGAAAACTGACAAAACAGTATTCAAGGACTTTCATTTATTCAAAATATTTAAAGAAGTCCTTAAATCATTTTGAACAGAAAAGAAACATTATAGGAAATAAAATGGTGTAATTTGTCAAGCTGAATGACATATGAAATGATAGATAACACCCTGGCTCCATGGAACTTACATAGAGTTTTACCACTGATTTCAATGAAGACAGTTTCAGAACAGCTATGAACAAATATCTTGTCTTAGCAGCTCATTATTCTGAAGAGAAGAGAAAGTAGAGAAAGAACAGTATGTTCTTTTGTAGAGCAGAGCAATATAATAGAAAAATAATATGACTGCTTTAGAAAGATCAGGAATAAGACAGAGAAAAAGGCTATTGGAAACCAAAGGGATTTTTCTAAAAAGAAAAAAAAAAAAAGAATCTGTACAGACAAGACAGAGGACCTTCCAAATAATCTTTATTCATTATTTAACAGTTCTAAGAAACCGAAGGAAGTTGTAGAATTCGGATGAAATTCTGACCATTCAACACAGATGTCACAAATCATGACAGGTTAGTAGCTAGCCCCAGTAAAGAAAATCTCCTAAGCTGCCTTGGCAAACAATGGAGAATGACTGGTGTCTGACTTCATCAGCCTGAAACCTCTTTGGAGGTATTTGTCTCTTCCAGTCCCCAGTAGTGGAAAAATAGACACCTCAGGAAGTTGTCACTTGGATGAAAAGCCACCAGGGCCAATCACAGGTAGGAAAAAAGAAGGCTTTTCTAATGCTCCCAGAAAGATGGGTAAACAAATTAGACTACATACAAAATCCCAACCCTGAAAAATATTTTGGATACAGAGTTAAGCTTAAAAATCTGAAATATATTAATTCTTTTATGAAGAAATTCAAGAACTGCTGCCTTGGACTTCCAAAGGGCAGACTTTGGCATGTTTAGGAGCAGGCCATCACTGTGTGCCAACAGACAAGCAGGCGAGGAAGAAGACCAGCCTGGCTGAACAGAGAGTTTCATCTAGAAATCAGGAAAAAAATGGAGAGTTTATCACCTTTGGAAGAAGGGCAGGCCTACAGGAAGAAGGGGAGGACTACAAAGATGTCATGAGGTTACACAGGGAGAAAATTAGTAAGGCCAGAGCCCAGCTAGGACTTAATATAGCTACTGCCATAAAAGACAATAAAAAGTGTTTCTATAAATACACTAGAAACAAAAGAAGGGCAAAGGAAAATCTCCCTCCTTTATTGGATGCGGGGAGAAACATAGTGACAAAGGATAAGGAAAAGGCTGAGGTACCTAATGCCTTCTTTGCCTCCATCTTTAATTGTAAGGGAAGTTTTTCTCCAGGTATCCAGCCTTCTGGAGCAGGAAGACATCGATGTGGAGCAGAATGAAGCCCTCATAATCTAAGGGGAAATGATCAATGACCTGCTACACCACTTAGACACACACGGGTATATGGGGCCAGATGTGATCTGCCCAAGGATACTGAGGGAGCTGGCGGATGTGCTCACCAAGCCACTGTCCATTATTTATTAGCAGTCCTGGCTAATCAAGGAAGTCCCAGTTGACAGGAAGTTAGCAAATGTGACACCCATCTACAAAAAAGGTTAGAAGGAGGAACTGGGGAACTACAGGCCTGTCAGTCTGACCTCAGCGCCAGGGAAGGTTATGGAGCCGATCATCCCATGTACCATCACACGACATGTACAGGACAACCATGTGATCAGGCTCAGTCTGCATGGGTTCAGGAAAGGCAGACCCTGCTTGATTAACCTGATCTCCTTCTATGCTGAGGTGACCCACTTAGTGGATGAGGGAAAGGCTATCAATGTTGTCTACCTGGACTTCATTAAAGCCTTTGACACCATTTCCCACAGCATCCTCCTGGAGAAACTGGCTGCTCATGGCTTGGATGGGCATACTCTTTGCTGGGAAAAAAAATGGCTGGATGGTGAGGCCCAAAGATTTGTGGTGAATGGAGTTAAATCCAGTTGGCAGCCGATCACATGTGGTGTCTCCCAGAGCTCAGTATTGGGGCCAGTTCTGTTTAACATCTTTATCAATTATCTGGATTAGGGGATCGAGTGTGCCGTAAGTAAATTTGCAGATGACTGTAAGTTGGATGGGTGTGTTGATCTGCTTGAGGGTAGGAAGGCTCTACAGAGGGATCTGGACAAGGTGGATTGATAGGTTGAGGGCAATTGTATGAAGTTCATCAAGGCTCAGTGCCAGGTTCTGCACTTGGGTCGTAACAACCCCATGCAAAGTGACAGGCCTGGGGAAGAGTGGCTGGAAAGCTGCCAGGTGGAAAACAACCTGGAGGTGTTGGTCAAGAGCTGGCTGAATATGAGCCAGCAGTGTGCCCAGGTGGCCAAGAACGCAAATAGCATCCTGGCTTGTATCAGAAATAGTGTGGCCAGCAAGACTAGGGGAGTGATTATGTCTGTCCCCCTGTACTCAGCACCGGTAAGGCCACACCTCGACTACTGTGTTCAGTTTTGGGCCCCTTAGTAGAAGAAGGATATTGAGGTGCTGGAGCATGTCCAAAGAAGGGCAATGAACCTGGTGAAGAGTCTAGAGCACAAATCTTATGAGGAGCAGCTGAGGAAACTGGGGTTTAGCCTGGAGAAAAGGAGGCCAAGGCGAGACCTTATCGCTCTCTACAACTACCTGAAAGGAGGTTGTAGAGAGGGGGGGTTCAATGTTTCAATTTCGTCTCCCAAGTAGCAGAGGATAAGACAAGAGTAAATGGCCTCAAGTTGTGCCAGGGGAGGTTTCGATTGAATCTTAGGAAAATAATTCTTCACTGAAAGGTTTGTCAAGCATTGGAACAGGCTGCCCAGGGAAGTGGTTGAGTCATCATCCCTGGAGGCATTTAAAAGACATGTGGATGTGGTGCTTAGGGACATAGTTTAGTGGTAGACTTGGTAGTGTCAGGTTAATAGTTGGACTTGATGATCTTAAAGGTCTCGTCCAACCTCAATGATTCTATGATTCTAGAAGATATGTTGCCCGCTTCATAAAAGACTGCTTTATTCATCAGACCTTCAGCTATGTTGGGGCCATACCATTGTCCATTCCCACTGTTGAAACAAAGCCACTCTGCAGAAAGTTATCGTAGATTCAATTAGTGTACCACCAGGCCTTTCTTGCCCTGCCCAGCCTTCACAGGATCTCTCCCCACCCCGTCCATGGATCCAGGGGTGACATACAAGCCCAAATCTAGTCAGGCAAACCTGGGCTGAGTGACAGTGTAGGTGTACTGTGTCCAGCCCTGACTGTGACAGCAGCTCCTTCTGCTCTTGACTGAATCCCATGGTTGCATCTTGGACCTGGTTCATCAACTGCCATGTTGGGGGCTATCTATGGACCCTGTAACCAGCCCTGTGCTCTGCCCTCTATGCTCAGAACTCACAGGACAGACTCTCAGCTTGTCCCCCCTTATGCAACTCCACTCCTGCAGCTCCCTGGCAGATTCATAGGCACAAGGGAAGAGTGAGTAACCCAATTATGTCATTCAGTAACTTACTGGCCTCTGCTATTGTTTTTACATTTTTTTTTCCAATGCTACATGAAAATGCAAAAGTTTCTGAAGCAATTGAAGTAATTCTGACCAGGATTCAGTTCTATACTTCCTGGACCAGAATACTTTTTGTTTAAAATACAATTTCCTATGGATTGAAATCCACTCTGTCCAAGTCTAGAGGTATGATCTTATCAATAAGATGCTGCTGTTGTATTCTTCTTTTTTTTTTTTCTTCCTAAGAGAGAGAGGTTAATTTAAAAATAATTTCTTCTCTGAATGCAGATGTAAGCAGAAAGCAGTCATCAAAGGATGAAAAACTGAAGGTACAAGTGAAAATCAAATTTGGCAAAACTTGAAAATCCCTGAAAATGAACTTGTGATTTGGGGGTATTACACTGGCCAAGGGTAATAGGGGTTAGTGTGGTGGAATAGTTTGGTTGTGTGTCTCTGACACTCACTTTCACATCAACACAAAGTGACAAAATGGTGCTTACATGCAGGACTTCAGATCTACCTACAGTTTACGTCCACGTTTTATGTAATAAGCTGTACTAAGATGCCACTCCTGAGTTCTAGATTTGGAGAACCAGATCCCAGATGCTGGGATCCAGGCAGGGGTGCTAGGTGAGCAGAGGGGCCGTGCTGGTACTCGGGGGATCTGCAAATGTGTGTGTGCTTGTGGACTCAGAGAGTGTGGTGTGTGTGTGCTGCACTAGTGACCTTCTGCCTCTGCCAGCCCAAGTGCTTGGTTTCCTATTTGTCTCTTCCCATAACTACTCTTGTGACTCTTCTAGAAGTTCTTATAGAGATGGCACCTATGGCAGTGGTCCATGAGCATTATCCCTAATTCAAATTCCTCTATAAGACCTTCTTCTACAACGTATTACATAAAGCCACCCATAAAATCTAATCAAATAAACTATCAATAATTGTTCACATGAAAAAAATTATAAAATCTTCATGTCTTCCTTCTGATCATGCAGTCTTCCCATATGTAGTCTAATATGAGGGCCAGAACTGAGGTTTATCTTTACTTTGGTAGCTGGAAAGAGTCTATCATATGTTAAATCCTCCCATAGTTTAATAAACAGGAATGAGCAGCAATCACATTTGTCAAATTTATCATAGAATCGTTTAGGTTGGAAAAGACCTTTAAGGACATTGACTCCAACTGATAACCTATCACTGCCAAGTCCACCACTAAACCATGTCCCTAAGCACCCAATCTAAATGTCTTTTAAATCCCTCCAGGGATGGTGACTCAACCACCTCTCTGGGCAGCCTGTTCCAGGGCCTGATAACCCTGTCAGTGAAAAAAATGTTTCCTAATATCCACTCTAATCAGTTTCAGATTACTTAAGCCATTTTAAAAAATCAAACAAATGTAAACTATTAAATGGCAGTGTCAAAAAAGCTTAAAATAGTGCAGTTGAGAGAGATATAAAATTTTACTTAGAAAATGCAAGTGCTTTGATTCAAACATGAAGAACCAAAATGATTATATCAAAATTGAATGTTTGAGCAAAGAGCTACAGATATACCTTGAAATCTTAAAATAATGTGAAGTCACTTACAGTAGTACTGTCTTGCCTGAATTTACACATCTAGACATTATATGTCTAATCTAATAATTGTCATATGCTGCCTCCTTAGTAAATAGAGGAGGCAGCATAATAGAAATAAAAATAGGCACTTCATAGAAATCTGCTCCTCCTGTTTCATGATGCCTAAGTAGCTTGGAATGAAGTACTCTCTGGGTACATCTGTTTTATCCACTAGTTGTCTCCATGTCTCCAGAGAATTATTTCAATTAGAAAACTGCTTTTAGATAGTTAGTTTTGGTTTGTTTTGTTTTGTTTGTTGTTTTTTTTTTTTTATAAGACAACTTGAATTCTGCACTTACATCTGAGGTTTATAACCTTGACTATGTGATGGGACCTGATATAAAGCTTAAACTTCAATGTTGTTTTAAATGCTTTTTGTGCTGATCTTCTCAGGTCATCTTATGATTGATAAACCTCAGCCACTTAGTGGCAGAACCCCAGTAATCTGCAACATCTGAACAAAAATATGAATATATGATAAGAGTGCATCACACATATCTCACCCATCATATCGTAGTTTGTTGTCTTCCCCTGTAACTGAAAAATAAAGGCGGGCTATTATTCTTTTTCCTCAAAAAGTGAAACTGTTTTCAAGCAAGAAAAATATTTTGTTTTATTAAATACTGAGAATTGTTCAAATTTATCAAATCAAATACTACCCCCATTTCTCATGTCTCCTTGTTACAGTGATTACTAAATGAAAACCACATTCCACTGAAAACAGACTTAGAAAAAAAAATGTTCAGAAAATTACCCGTATCCTGCTGCTTTCTGAGATTTCCTTGATCCCTTGGTCATTATCTAAGACACATGGAGACATTCAGCAGAAAGAAAAACAACTGAACTTAACCTATTTATTGCTTGAATATTCATATCTGAAGAGAATTTCTTTACATTTATCTACACTGCAGGCAGGCTTTGACAGTAAGCTGCAAATGCCAGTGATTCAAGAACCTGTATAATGCCAGTATTCCTATTTTCAGTTGAAATAAGCAGTGTTTTCTAACCAGTACCAAGGCAATGTTTGTAATACATGACATAAATGTCAATCTCATTCATATATTTAAGTTATACTTTTTCCTAGCTTATAGTAGCATTTTTTAAAAGAATAAACCCAGAAACAGCTCAACTTTCCCTAAGAGAGCAGTCTTTTTCCCATTTGAATAGTAATAGGAGAGACAGTAAATTTTTTCGTGAATATTTGGTTGCTTTTCCTTGCCTTTTGAAATTGTGGTTTTTATTTGTCATTTATATACATCAATACATAACGATGTGCAGAATAAATTCTATTTGGTTAGCAGTTCCTAGTAGCTTTGATCCATTAGTGTATGTATTAACTGTATAGCCTCATATTAGTAATACAATAAAGCTGAAAAGACACCTTCAAAATCCATTTTACCCTCCAGCTTTTTCAGGCAACATCAAAGTCTGTAGTTTATATCAGACATCCTCCACAATTTGTCCAAACTTCTGATCATTTACAGTAAGTAAGAGATAGTTTTAATCAGTTGTGTTAAAATTGGCTTTGTAATCAGGACAGTGATGGACAGAATAATTCCTGAAGAAACATACATTGATATAATTCACCATAAAAATACCGAAGATGGCAAAGATCAGGCACTGATGGACAGAGAAGATATTAAATTCAGATGGTTTACTTGAATATGAAACCCTTGAACCTCTGCCTAGATGTGGAGAATTGAGAGTATCTACCGCAAGTCTGAGCAGGGAGTTTAGGGGACAAAGCAAGCAAATATGCACAGAATCTAGAACAGGCTTCACCTGACCTAATGCAGATATCTGCTTTAGACAATTTATATCATGAAACATCTTGTTTCTCTCCACCAACTAAACAAGGAGTACAAAAAGCTAGCTTAAAATTAGATATTTATATTGTAGACAACTAAAGTGGTTGCAATCAACCCAACCTTAGGCATTCATGTAACATACCAGTCTGGGCATTTAAAGAAGACCCCAAATTCTCAGACTATGAATATATAAATAGATTAGTAGAAATCCTTACTCATAGTTACTTTTCCATTCTTTCAGGAGTCAGAGCTCCTCAAAGTCACTGTAGAATGACTCCATATTATGAGCTGTAGCATTTAAAAGAGCAGGCAGTTGCCTGCTTAAAGATCTGGGAGTCTGTACAGAGCCTTTATATGATCAAAAATTGGCTGTTTAGGAAAAGTTCTTCATCTGCATAAACAATAACAATTATCAGTCTTTTGGAGCTGGTTTAAGAATTATTGCATAAATATAAATAATTAAATAATGTTTCCATTAATGAAGAGTACCACTGATGATCATATTAGGGTTTACATTCAATTTTGCTGTTAAGTATAAATTCTCTGAACACCTTTCTTTTGTATTTCTTCAAAAGTAACATTCTTTAGAGGCATGCATATCCATGCATCTGTATAGGGATATATCATATTATTTATTTTTATGCACACATATATATAAATGTTATTTGCATCTGTCTTTCCAGCTGAACAACAACTTTGGTTGTTTAGGAAATTAGGAAAAATAAATCCCATCCATTGCCTAAGTTATCAAGAAAAAATTTATATTTCCTACACAAGACGAGAATATTTTGCACTCAGAATTGAATAGCTATGTGCAGATATGTTATGAATATGCTGTGCACATATCAAATCTCTAGAGGTTTATAAATATCATTAGCACAAAGACACTGTTTGTGGTTTTGAAAATAAGAGGCAGTGTGGAAAAGGCCTTTGAAAAGTGTCAATAACATGGTCGGTAAATCAAAGAGCAAATGTGCTTAAAACCCATAGCACAGGAAAATAAACATTAATGGAAAATATCTATGACTGAAACACTTTTTCCCACAGTGGTTTGTAGATTGTTGGTCTTTTCTATTGACGTTTCTGCTTTTTTGCTGTTAAACAAAGACTGAAAGTTTTATTTGTAAATCCCATTAGATGCTATCTCCAGGTACCTTTCAAATCACTGTGCCTTCAGAAACACATTATGCCAAGTTTTCAAGTGTACTGGTGTTTTATGCTCTGGACAAAACTCACTTGTAAGGGACATAAGAATGCTAATTTTGTAAATTTGTGACCCTTACAAATGCCAGGAGAATAATAAAAAGCAGTTCTGTTCTGTAAGGTAGACTCTAGTCCTAACAGCTGGTAACAGCGTAGATTGGGATTGGTGATGAAAGAAGTCATTTTACATAAATTTGTCTTATCTGTTTGTCTGTCTGTCTGTCTATCTATCTATCTATCTATTGATCTATATCTTTCCTGTGTTGTTTTTTTTTTGGTTTTTTTTTGGTTTTTTTTTTTTTTTTCATTTTGGCTTCAGCTACTAGGAACAGTAAACTAATTTTTCTGAAACCTGTACCCAGAAGAGTCCATCTTAGATGAACAACACAGGTGCCCACAAGGATGTAAGTCTTACCATCAGTCTGGAAATTTCTTTCTATGAATCATGTTGAATTGTTCAAGTAAAAATATATCGCATGACATGACACCTGAGGGATGGGATGCCATCCAAAGGGACTGGGACAGGCTCAAGAGGTGGGCCTGGGGGAACCTCATGAGGATCAAGGAGGATCAAAAATGATCAGAGGGCTGGAGCACCTCTGCTGTGAGGACAGGCTGAGAGAGTTTGGCTTGTTCAGCCTGGAGAAGAGAAGGCTCTGGGGAGATCTAATTGTGGCTTTCCAGTACTTAAAGGGGGCCTATAAAAAAGATGGGGAAAAACTTTTAGAAGGGCCTGTAGTGACAGGACAAGGGGGAATAGTTTTAAACTGAAAGAGGAGAGATATAGACTAGATATAAGGAAGAAATTCTTTACAATGCGGATGGTGAAGCACTGGAAGAGGTTGCCCAGAGAAGTGGTAGAAGCCCCATCCCTGGATACATTCAAGGCCAGGCAGGATGTGGCTCTGAGCACCCTGATCTAGTTGCAGATGGCCCTGCTCATGGGAGGGGGGTTGGACTAGATGGCCTTTAGAGGTCCCTTCCAGCCCAGATTTTTCTATGGTTCTATGACATTTCCAGGTAATCAAAGTAGATGTATTTCTTTACATGAGATAGCTACAAGTGATTGTTTATCAACAAGAGTCAGGCCAGCTGTTATTCATGTTAGTTGTTAACATTATTCTGAACAGCAAATATATTTGAGTAATTCATAATAGTATTCTGGAGAAATCATATATGTGAGAACAGGTGAAGTTTCTCTCACAAAAATATTTCAGAATTGTTTCTCATAGCTGTACAGTGTACAGCAAGAGTACTAGATTTTGGGGTTTTCAAAATTTTTTTAATACTGATCTTGTAAATATCAGTACCAGATTTCTCCTCAAAAAGACATGGAACTAGGTATCAAGAGAGTTCAGATGATATATGCTTTGGGCATATATTATTAAAAAAACAAAAACAAAAAACAAAACAAAACAAAACAAAACAAAACAAAAAACACACAACAAAGAAAAACCACCACTACAGAAAACCCACCCTGTAAATACAAAAACACTTTTATTATAACTTTAAGTTGATTTTATCATTCGTCTTGAAAGGATTTCACTTTCCTGGTATTTGTTTAATTTCAGTTTATCTTAGGGGGCAGTCCATGGAATCAATGTGCTGTGCAATAACTAGCTGACTACATGATCTAATTAACACTTCCTTGTTATTTCCTTCCTTCTATTTTTTGTCATGGTCACTCTTACTCTTACCACTCAGTGCAGATATACTTCTCAGAGTAGGGACCGTGCCACCCTCAGTGTTCATGGTTCACCTATCATGATTCACCTACCATGATTCACAGCTGCCAGACCTTGCAAGATTTTGTTTTTTCTTTAATCACTGCATTACAAATAAAGACATATATTATTAATGTCAGTGATTTTAGCAGACGTAACTAAAGAAAGCCCATATAAATATCAAATCAAAATAATCATAAATGAGAAAGAATCAACAAGAAAAAAAGAGGCATTAATTCATATTTGAAAGAATCTCTACCCTTAACATACAAAATCTTCTTATAAGCAGCTGGAACAGATGCTATAGATACAGTATAAAGGTCTGGGGTTTTTTTCTTTTCTGTGGCAAATGATGCTTTTGTTCCTACTATGTTTAGTCTATCAAATAATTTATAACAGAAGAAACCAAATATAAGTGCTTCTGTAATGGAAGAATTTAGTTAATTCATTGATAACCAAATGGGAAAGACAGAAAACATTAAATATTATAATTTAAACTGTTCCAATGTGCCTTTTTATAGAAAAAGTAATTGCATGGATGTTAAATATTCACACTGCAAAGTAGTTCTGAAAAATTGCCCATGTTAAATTTGTCTCCCATAAAGTTTCTATTTTCTAACATTACAACAGAGTCCAAGAAATATTTGGGTTTGACTTGTTCTTTTGATATTAATGCAGGCTATAAGAAAACCATCTCAAATAAAAAATATCTCAAAGAATAATCAAGTTTATTTTTCAGTCTTGCTACAAGATGACCACTCTATTGAGACTGTGGTGACCTCACTGTGACTATTCAATGAGTCTGTAATGCTTCACAGTGAAGCTTTTTGCTTTATGCTAATCAGCATTCATTATTTGCAATTAAAAACATGTGCTTTTATCATTTCACAAACATTTGATTGTGACAGTTAATTCAATGCTAGCTTTGTCTCTGGTTTCAAAGAAGTGTAAACCAATTGAATCATAGTTACTGTGATGACATAAATTTACTATTAAAGATATAGACAATTATCCTATTGCAATGGTAAGAGATCCATGTAGGTCACACTTTTAAGGGATTTTATATCCTGGCATAGTAATGCAGTGTAGCTATGTTAATCTACTAACTCTGGTAACTTTTGACTAAGCTATCTCCTTAGTAATTAGTCATGGCAATGTTAAACTTCTATAGGTTTTAAAACAAAAGAGTTTATTCATCTTATAAATGACATCGTTATGCTTTGAGAATATGAAAAAGCTTTAATTAAATAATTTCTATATTTTATTTAAAGAAATAATTAGACTTTAAAGAAATATATATATTTTTGATTTTTACTACTTCAGGTTTTAAAACACTTCTTTGCTGGGACAGTTTGAATATAAGATTCTACTTTCTTTATATACATTTCTAATTTTTTTGCTGAATTTCTATTTCATTTATAACGCTAAAGCTTAGGCAGGAAATGTCATTTTCTAGTGTCTTTATCTTCTTCACTGTCAGTAGGTGATGTCAGAAAGTTTCTGAAATGTTCAACATTAACAAAAGCTCTACCATATTCTTCTTCATCTTTTTGTATGTATGTGAATGTAGTGATGACTATAAGGTATTTTCAGTTTCAAGGTTGTCTGTCAGTTACTTCAAGTAACCAGTTCAAAGAGTCAAAGATTACCTTCTGCCTCATTGGATTTGAAGTCTACAATCTCCCTTCTTTCCTAGTGTTTTGCAAATATAGTAGCATGGATGAAAATCAGTTGGTTAAATACCAATAGAGGTTATTCCAATCACTAGAAGAGACTGTGGATGGGTATATTTTACAGACAAAGGGAATTACCTGTTTCCACATGCAGTGCTCATGCAGTCAATATCACACCCACATCTGTGCGTAGCTAAATAAAAATCGGGTAGTGGAGTATGGCTATGCACACGTAAAACCATTTGGTTTTATTCAAGAATAGTTCTGGTATACATAATTTGAAATAAAAAGACTATTGTTTTGAAAAGGTGAATGTTAATATACATCTTTGCAGTTATATATGCTAGAATAGCAAAAGCATGTCATCTGCTAATGAGTTCTTCAGTTTTGTTTTACAAACCCAGAGCAACTTATGGGAGACAATCCTCTGTAAACTATAAAAACCTGTTAAGTGAATACCTGACTGACACCAAAATTCCAGCATCTTAGTAATAATATCTTGCTGTGGCAGCACTGAAAGACATTATCTCTCTAGCAAAACCCCAAATCTCCTTTGTTCTTTTAATACTTTCATGTAATGAATTGTTTATTGTCCTAAGGAAAACCAATTAACAAGTAAAGGCACCTATTGAGACCCTGAAAAAAGCTCGTGTTTTGAGGTGTGCATAAACTGCTATCCACAAGTCTGTTCTAAACTTCTGCCAATATTTAAGAAAAGTGGTAACGGGTAATTATCCAGTTTATCAGTCCAAGTGCTCCCTCAATTTGTTTGCTAAATACTACCAGTATTTCCTCTTAACTTCACGTAATGTAACACAGTTTCAATGTATCCATGACAATCTTGTCTCCAACAAGCTATCACAGGATTCTCATGAATCACATCATTTTCAATACATCACTCCTAACAGCAATGCAAAAGTTGATCGCCTTTTTTAATTGACATATACATGTTCCAAAGCAGTCTTACAAGAACTTTAATAATATTTAACTTGCACATATGTCTAACACTAGATTTTTTGGTGAAGTGTTCCCTTAAGAAGAAAAGACAGTGAAAGAATGAAGTAAGAATGGAAAAAAGCATGGGGAAAGGTTAATATCCTGGTGCAGGAGTAATAGGCTACATTACAGTTGCCCTGCCCAAAGCATCAAATGGAAGAATTTGAGTTTAGGAAAGGCATGGATTTATTTACTAAGTTCTATTGATTACAAAAAGCATTTTCTGCCAAAAATAGGTCTCAGGAACATTCTTCACTTCATCAAAAATATTTGCATTTCTGCCAACTTTCCCAAATTTCTCTCAGCTAGTAGCTAATCAACTGGAACAAAAAAAAAAAATATTTCACATGTAGCAGTCCAGAAGATTTTGTTCCACCATTTCAGCTGATGATTCATGCTTTAATGACCTCCACACTAGATGAATGAAATTCAGAACCAGCATTCCCATTTCGTTGTGATAGAGTGAAATGGCTTTCTTTAATATCAGTGCTGTCTATGGCAAATAATTATAGGAGTCTTCCACCTAGTTCTCTGCATTTTCACAGAACCCTGAGTCAAATTCAAAGTCTTACTATCACTTTCTAAGAAAGCTCAGGAACACATAACTTATAAGGTTGCTTCCATGACAATAATCCTCCTAAATGTCTTTAGATTGCACTCACCACTCACTCAATTTAATTTTCTACAGTCACAACAGATACTATAACAATGAGGAAGAAAGAAAAAGATAGAAAAGCAGGATCAAATAGTCCACTGGCATACCTGTGACACTGTGAAAGTGTGATGTTCACAATTTAATCTGATTACTGAGTCTCCAGAAGTCTATGAAGCAAGAAGCAGCGTTCCTTCAATCCTAGAAATAGTGGTTTGGAAAGATCTTAAGAAAAGGTCGCCTTTCTGAAACCAAGTCCTTGGTCTGATTTTCCAGGAAACAATTATCTATTGCCTGATGCTCTCTTTGCAGTGTCTCATATCTGAACCTATTGCCTTTTTTTTTTTTTTTTTCCTTAAATTAAATGTGGGAAAGGGGAAGTCTACTCAAGTTCCAGAAGGACTAAACAGAATATCATGCACATTCAATAGAAGGAATGAAAGGAAACCATTTTACCAGCCTACAGCTATCAACCCAGCCTAGTCAAATTAAAAGGAAACAATCAGGCAGACCCTCAACTCATCCAAATGAGGTCCCTCAAGTGTAAAGAATAATGTCCTGTGTGACCTGTGGGAAGTGAGCTGCGAAGCAGCAAGCAGTTCTTTTGGACAACTATGTTGTTGGGGGTGTTGATCAACCGCTGGCTGAATATGAGCAATTCATCCTAGCTTGTATGAGAAATAGTGTGGCCAGTAGGACTAAGAGAGTGATCATCCTCCTGTACTTGACACTGATGAGGACACAACTTGAATACTGTGTTCAGTTTTGGGCTCCTCGCTACAAAAAAAGACATTGAGGCTCTGGAGCACGTACAAATAAGGCCAACAAAGCTGGTGAAGGGTCCAGAGAACAAGTCTGATGAGGAAACCAGGGTTGTTTAGGCTAGAGAAAAGGAGACTGAGGAGAGTAACTCTCTACAAGTGCCTGAAAGGAGGCTGTAGTGAGATGGATTTCAATCTCTTCTCCCAAATAACAGGTGATAGGACAAGAGGAAATGGCCTCAAGTTGTGCCAGGGGAGGTTTAGATTGAATATTAGGAAAGCTTTCTTCAGTGAAAGGGTTGGCAGGCACTGGAACAGGCTG
>JMFS01114485.1:0-24115 GCA_000699545.1 Podiceps cristatus
CAGATGGGATCCACCCGAGAATAATGAGGGCACTGGCAGAGGAGCTGGCCAAGCTCTTTGAGCTATAGCTGAAAGAAAGGTAGCAGATACTGTTTGAGGCATCTCAGAATATTGGTTCTCATAGGCTTTGAAAATATTCTGTCCTGAATTCAGAAGGGCTGAGCACTTGCACTTTCATTTAGACTTTTTGGGAGAAGCAGGTGTTTAGCAAAAACTGGTACCTTGTGAGAACTCATCAGCTAAATTCCTGGCCAAGAGAAAGAGGAGTGAGATGTCATGATGAATCTGAATATGGAGACTTTGATCTGCAGTGATTTATGACAGAAAAGACCCAACCCGTTATCTGTGAATTCACACCAGAGACTTAAACATAATGTTTTCACATCCCATATGAGCACTCTAACATCTTACAGTTCTCAAGTGAGTATCTATCTTTAACTATGAGAATTTAGATAAATTCATTGTGTAATTAAATATCCACAGTTTTCACTGGAGCAGGGGGACTACATTTAGTTGTAAATATGCTATATCTGCGGCCATGTGCAAGATCCTGATTAGGCTCAGAGTGTAAATTAAAGCTGAACCTTTTTACTTTAAAAAGAATGACCCAAATTTCATGACATTCCTTGCAAATGCCCCCTTTCCCTCCCACCCTGTTCACCATGAAAAATAGTAAAGTCTTAGCTTCATCCTATTGTGAAGAAGTAAAATGTTTAGGATCAGGGGAAACATAATGGATTTGGACCCAGGGTAGGGGGGACATTTGCCATCAGCTCTATGTGAAATTCAGATAGGAATTGCTTAAGTAAAAACTTTAAGTTACCTTTGGGGACAGCCAAGACCGGCTAATCAGGGCAGCAAGCCTAGTACCATAGACCTAGTATGTTTTAAGAGTTTCTAATCATGTCTTTGTCCAAATAGTTTTTATAAAAATCTTTTCTGTAGAGCCCCTCAGAGACAGCTATCCAGGAGCTTCCTTCTTGTGCATCAGGGAGCATGACAGGGTTTGGCATTAAAGCAGCCATGGAGACCTCAAGAAGACTTGACCCTACCAGATGATCTCTGTTTAGCTATAATTTCCATGTCTTCAACTGCCCCACCCCAGAAAGGAAATAACAATTTTATTCCTTTACTCATCATTCAGGAAGCTGTGGGGACTTGAACCCAGGCACCCTGAGTCTCAGAACATCCTTCCTCTCCAGATAGTGTAGTTTAAATATGGTGCCAAAGACAGGGAAGAAAGCAAAATTCCACCACCTTCTTTAAAAAACAGGAAAAGTGGGCTTCCCTATGTCATACTGTGTGTTTCTTGTCTTGCTGGAGAGTGAATTAGTTTTTCTGTGTTGGTGTTACTTCGCCTCTTCATATTACAAGTGGAAGTCTCAGAAAGGGTGACCTAAATCTATAGAGAAAGAAGCGATAAACACGTGGGTTTACTTTTAACAGATATGAGTAGTTTCACTATTTCATGGGATGCTGATAGCCTGTCAGTTGAAAATGTATGCTTTGGCAGTCTGGATATGATTTATCTTCATATGGAACCTGGCATGAATTTCCAAAACACTTTTAGTTTATGATAACACATTTTTTATTTTACTTCCTGCCATTGTTATATAGAAAACATCACCTGATGAGTGGCCACAAGACACAGCATTAAAAGTTCTCAAAAATAACTTCTACTATGCACAAGTGAAAAAAATGTTTTATGAGTTGCCACATATGGGAAATACTCATTTTACATATTCATCAAATAAATCGCAGTGAAACCACAAACTATGCATTGTTCACTTCACACAGCCAGGAAGTGTACATTTATTGGTAGCATGTAGGATCAGAAATCACCAAGTGTTCTTTCAGTTTCTTGCTTTCATAGCTGAAGAGTTTTAAACAAAAGAATAATAAAAGTTAAAGAATTAATTAATACAGTTTTTATTAATTAAGAGAACACTACTATATGAAAAAAAACCCAAACACCAAACCCTGAATTCTCAGCATTTTAGTTGCCACAGGGATGATTATGATGGCACAGAAGCTTTGAACTTCTAAGCACAGAGCAATAGAGTACTCTTAAGAAACACTTCCGTTTATTTGCTCTGTGGTGGTAGTGGCTTCACAAGTGCAGAAAAAATCCTCAGAAAACAAACAAACAAAATTATTATAAATGAATATGTATAAATAACTTTCTAATGAAAAAAAAGCAAGCCTCATCCATCCCAGTGTAAAAGAAAAGTTTCCCCCATTTTCAGTGCTCAAAACTTTTTTTATTTTTTTTTTTTTTCAGCCAAGCATAAAAGTTGGGATGACAGAAGAAAATAAAGTGTACAAGCAACCTGGAAGCCAGGCATTCTCTAACCTAGTAATTTTAACATTTTGAGTGAAATGAAGTGCAGAACCAGTATTTGTCACTATCTTAGCAAAGGAAGTTGGTTTGGCAGCAGGCCTTTAACTATGTGGAGGCTCCTGGTGATATTCTGCTGCTGAATAGGAAAAAACATACAGAATCAGTAGGTCAAATTGCCACATTTCTGTGAAAAGGAAGGTTACAGAAATACTCCTGTTACAGCATTTCCACTGGATACCTCTGTAATAAGAAAACAAAGCTAGCTTTACAGTTAATAGATAAAAAGAGCTGAGAAAACAACAGCAGCTCTAACATCTGACTGTGATAAATTAAAAGAAATATGAAGTCCAATCACTGAGTCCTATCTCAAGCAATATTCTTTTTGAAGCCATAGGCATTGGTGTTTGGTCAAAAAGGATAATTGTAATGCCAGGTCCAATAGCGCTTGTTATATTATCTACTACATTAAATCCCTGACAAATATTTAATGGGATTAAATCTGTCTTCTGCTCTAGATTTATATAGCACTGTGAAGGCATAAACTTTATTAAAGCTCCATGTAATAGGTATTTGAATCCTTACTAGAAAATCTCATTTTAAAACATGACATCAGTTTTACATTCTCTATTTTATTCGCACTCAATCATCACTTCCCAAAATATGTTCCTATTAATTTAATATTTTATTCGCTTCCCTTAGCTTCAGCAACTTCCAATGTACTCATTTCTGCAACTCTAGGCTCACACTCAAATCACATGCTTTATACAGATTTTTACAGAAATTATTCTATGCCTAGCAAGGAGCTGTACATCCTCAGTAACTGTTAAAATCAATGAGACTTGACATATTCAGTGCAAAAGGGGGACTCTCTTTCTTAGAGACTTAAATTCTTATAACAACTCCTCTCTCCGTGTATGAGTTTATGTGGTAAGTATACATACAGATTTTCCTGTAAAAATCAGAAAAAGGAAGGAAAACTTATCTCCATCTATTTTCCGCTTTACTCAGCAATATACAGTATTCATTTGTGAAAAGATATGTTTTCCTTCTCTTTATTTTGTTCTACAAAATTCATACATGCATCTACTATGATTCTTGTCTAATTGCAACCAGGCAAGGCATCTTCTCTCCCTTAGGCCGCTCCAGATGTACTTTGCAGGGTCCAATATGATCCCACAGCCTTTTGCAAGCAGATGTTAACTTCTCTGCCCATGCTTCAAACCAAAAAGAAACAATTGAGCTTGTATGCAGAAGCTGGATGTAAATATTCAACAGATGCTTTAGAACTTGGGGGCCAAATTCACAGTTGTGCACTATTTGAGCGAACATGCTGGGTAAAATCAATGTATAATTAATTGATTTGCTGACTCAAAACCAAAGTGATGATTTGAATCGCTCACAGTTATGTAGATTTTTTGCTACCAGCTGTGTTCATAAATGAAATTAGTTTGACACATATTAATATATGTTATTTATAACCAGGTCAGGTGCTGTACTGTGCACTCATTTTCTGTAAACCATTAATAACCTCTGCACTCTTTTCACTTCGGAACTAAACAAGAGGGTAAGTTGTGCTTTCTTTCACACAGTCCTTGTTTGGCTCCATTTAAGTATCCTCTTATTGTCATACTAACTTGTGGATAAATTCTTGCTTGTACTCTTTTAGTGGAAGGAACATATACTGTCTCTGGAGATAGTATAAGCATAGTAGAAACTTCACTGATTACACTGAAATATGGCCATATATGGAAATGACTCTATAACTACTATATAATCACTATAACTACATATATCAACAAATGAATATGACATTGCCATCTTTTTCCATGCTTTACAGCAACTTTTTTTTTTTTTTTTTTTTTTTTTAATTTAAATGCAGAGCATAAGCTTCAAATACACCGGGCATCACAACATTTACAATAATGCTGGCAAACCACCCTCTAAACCCTTTTATGAACCATGAGAACGTTTAAATCTGTTGCATTTCCTTAATGAAGACAGTACTACTGCTGCCTGAAACAGAGGTGTTACCGTAGCTGAGTAACTTTGCGATGTATAAATTACAGCATCTGTTTTGTAAATAGAAGTTTGCCTTATGCACTGATGAATGAACTTGTGTGCATTTAATTTAAATGGATGATCAGCATTTTTTTGAAAATTAATATCTACCTTTCTAGGAAATTTTCATTATGCTAAATTACATTTTTAAAAGCATATTACATGAGTAACGTTGGTGTGTATTGATTCATAAAATTAGCATTTCCTGTCATGATGGAGCCCTTGGAAACATCAACTGAAAAACTATAGACTGTTTAAGACTTACTGCTTTCTTGAAATTCTAAAAAAGGCTGTTTATAGAACCATAGAGTCAGAGAATGGTTTGGGTTGGAAAGGACCTTAAAGATCACCTAGTTCCAGCTCCCGTGCCACAGGCAGAGACACCCTCCACTAGATCAGGTTGCCCATAGCCTTATCCACCCTGGCCTTAAACACTTCGAGCATCAAGATCTCCTCTGGGCAACCTGTGCCAGTGCCTTACCACCCTCATCATGAAGAATTTCTTCCTAATACCTAATCTAAATCTACCCTCTTTCAACTTCAGACAGTTACCCCTCATTCTATCAGTGCACTCCCTGACAAAGGGCCCCTCCCCAGCTTTCCTGTAGATCCCTTTCAGGTACTGTAAGGCTGCTATAAGGTCTTCCAGGAGCCTTCTCTCCTCCAGGCTGAACAATCCCAACTATCTCAGCCTGTCCTCGCAGCAGAGGTGCTCCAGCCTCTGATCGTCATTGCAGCCCTCCTCTGGACTCGATCTAACAGCTCCATGTCCTTCCTGTGCTGAAGACTCCAGAACTGAACGCAGTACTCCAGGGGGCACTCACAAGAGCAGAGTAGGGGGGCAGAATCACCTCCCTTGATCTGCTGATTACGCTTCTTCAGATGCAGCCCAGGATATGGTTGGCGTGCACTGCTGGCTTATATGAAGCTTCTCATCAGCCAACACCCCCAAGTCCTTCTCAGAGCTACTCTCAATCCATTCACACCCAGCCTGTACCTGTGCTTGGGATTGCCCTGACCCATGTGCAGGACCTTGCATGGGGCCTTATTGAACTTCTTGAGGTTCGCACAGCCCCACCTCTCAAGCCTGCCTGTGTCCCTCTGGATGTCATCCCTTCCCTCCAGCGGGTTGACCGCACCACAGAGCTTGGTGTTGTCGGCAAACTTGCTGAAGGTGCACTCCATCCCACTGTCCATGTCTGCAACAAAGATGTTAAACAACACTGGTCCCAACACTGACCTCTGAGGAACACCACTTGTCACCAGTCTCCACCTGGACATTGAGCCGTTGACCACAACCCTTTGAGTGCGACCATCCAGCCAATTCCTTATCCACTGAGTGGTCCATCTGTCAAGTCTGAATCTCTCCAATTTAGAGACCAGAATGTCATGCGGAGCAGTGTCAAATACTTTCCACAAGTCCAGGTAGATGATGTCAGTCACTTTTCCCTTATCCATCAATGCTGTAGCCCCATCATAGAAGGCCACCAAATTTGTCAGGCACAATCTGCCCTTAGTGAAGCCATGCTGGTTGTCACCAATTACCTTCGTGTTTGCTATGTGCCTCAGTAGAGTTTCCAGGAGGATCTGCTCCATGATCTTACCGGGCACAGAGGTGAGACTGACTGGCCTGTAGTTCCCTGGCTCTTCCTTTTTAAAAATGGGAGTTATGTTTCCCTTTACCAGTCAGTGGGAACTTCACTGGACTGCCATGACTCATCAAATATGATGGATAATGGCTTAGCAACTTCATTTGTCAGTTCCCTTGGGACCCACGGATGCATCTCATCAGGACCCGTGGACTTGTGCACCTTCAGGTTCCTTAGATGATCTCAAGCCCGATCTTCTCCTGCAGTGGGCAGTTCTTCATTCTCCCAATCCTGTCCCTGTCTTCTGCAACTTGGCTGGTGTGGCTTGAGCCCTTGCTGGTGAAGACTGAGGCAAAAAAGTCATTGAGTACCTCAGCCTTCTCCATATCCTGGGTAAGCAGGTCTCCTCTTTCCTTCCAGAGAGAGCCCACATTCTCTCTAGTCTTCATCACTGACATGTCTATAGAAGCTTTTCTTACTGTCCTTGATATCCTCAGCCAGATTTAATTCTATCTGGGCTTTAACTTTCCTGACCTGATCCCTGACTGCTTGGACAATTTCTTTGTGTTTCTTCCAAGCTACCCATCCTTGCTTCCACCCTCTGTAGGCTTCCTTTTCGTGTCTGAGTTTGTCCAAAAGCTCCTTGTTCATCCATGCAGATCTCCTGGTGTTTTGCCTGTCTTCCTCTTTGTTGCGATGGAGGAGGTGACCCTTGAATATTAACCAGTTTTCTTGGACCCCTCTCCCCTCCAGGGCTCCCCTGGTACACTACCAAGCAGATCCCAGAAGAGGCCAAAGTCTCCTCTCCTGAAATACAAGGTAGTGAGCTCGCTACGTGCCCTCTTCACTGCCCTCAGTATCTTGAATTCCACCATTAGGTGAAAATATTTTTTACCTTACTGTATCAAACTGCACAATGCAATAAATTAATTTGCTGTGATTGTATATGCCAGTGGTGAGATAGATCCAACTACTCATACATAGCATACATACAAAATTTAATGAGTTTCAGAATCTGGCCTTTTTTCCCTACTAACATACATAAAGAGTACATATTCCCACTCTTAAGACATTTATTGCTTACAGCAGGTAGAGGAACTGTTCTGTAGAAAGTCATGATTTTATGCTTTTAAAAACGTGTAAGAGCTCTTCTGGAAATTATTTTAAAATAAGAATTAAGAGCTAATTTAAAATACACTTGCAATTGCTATGGGCATAGCAATTCATCCATACAGTGCGTATTGAGGGTGGCAGGTAAGGTCAGCTTTTAAACTATTTCTAGCAGAACTGAGAAATTATATTTGGCCTATTAGTTGAAAGAGTTTATAAAGGCAGTTGCTACTTATGGAGCAACAATTGCAGCCTGATGTCAAGCGAAAAGACTGATAGTGTATTATTTTAATACTGATATAAGTGTGGATATGTCTTGAAGCAACTACTGCTTGACAAGATCACTGACTCTTTTGGGGATCAACAGCTTCAGGGTCTGAAGTTACAAGACCACAATGTCGTATTAAAAACAAGCTCTGTTTCAGTACATAAAGATCAGTGTTGTTTTGTGAGGGTTTTAAGATACTGAAGATAAACAGAGGCAGCAGAAGGGAAAGTAACTTAGATCCTTACACTTTAATCAGTCTTAAATGTGCTCTGGAGGTACCTAAACAGATGTGGTTGTTAAGCTGTCCATATCAACAGTTCTGCTCAGTAGTTAAAATACTCCCAAGGAACTACTTCAGAGTTAATTGATGCGGTGGCCCTCCTAATAGTAGATGAGAGATGGAAAACAATAGCAAATGTGAGCTTGCATGAGTTGAATGAGACAGTTCCTCAGTTCTCCGCTTGCAGGCGTCGGGAATGAGCTTAGGCTGCCCATGTCTCCAGGCCAGGTTTGCTCAAGTCCCAGCCCAGGCTCTGTGGCCCGTGTAGCCTTGGGCTCTTGGCACTCACCAAAGACCTTCCCAAGTGCTTCAGTGATTACTGCTAGAGAAACGCAGCAGCAATTCTTTGTCTATAAGAAGCCCCAGAGCAGAGTGTATAGGCACAAGAATCCTAGTTGTGCGCTTGTCTCTGAACAGGAAATGAGCCACGGTGGTGCAGCCAGCGAACTCTTTCCAGACCGACAGATTCATGCCTCAGTGATCTGGTAGGATTTGAGATCTTAAGTTCCCGATTCTTATCTGGAGAAAACTTTCAAAATTTTCAAATTTCCGGAGGAAACCTCAATAGACTATGCTGAAATTTCCTTGTGTTGTCCTAATACTTGTATCTTAATATTTTCTCTGGCATGGGGATTTTGCCCCTTCCTGCTCTCTATCCCTCAATATTATTGCTGTTCCTTATTGCTCATAGGCGTTCTCAGCACAGCACAAATACTGAATTTCCTGTTTGCACTGCAGCTTTTTTACTTTCTTAGCTGTAATGCTTAGAAAATCAATACAATATTGCAAATAAACTATTGCTTTACCTCATTATTACTAAACTTGAAAGCCAAAATGATGGAGAAATGTGAGGACTAGATGAATTCATTGTTCCCTCCGCTTGTCTTTTCTCCTTTTTTTCTTTTATTCTTCATTTAAATTTTGAATCTAAACTTGGGTTCATTTTGTAAAGTATTTTGCTAAATGCTGCTGACTGTAGTTTTACTTTATTGGTATCCTGCATGGAAAACTCGTCTGTTACTTTGACTGCCGGGGAGACATTTTTGCAGCTATGCCATTAAAAGCTCTCTGTCAGCTTCCTGTTCCGTGATACCGTTTTCCTCTCACAGCACAACAGACTTTGCGACTCAGGCCCATATCACAGAAATACAGATAGCGATGGGAGTCTTTGTGGATGTTTCCTTATCCTACCAAGGTAATTAGTGCAACAGTGCCTTTCCACCATTGTAATGTTTCCCTTGCAAATCCTTGCCACTCTCTCTTGAATCTTTTTCTTCAGTGGCCAAGCAGAAAAGCTAACGTCACTAGCCGGCCAAGGGAGGGGATTGTGCCTCTCTGCACTGCACCGCGCTGCCCCACCTCCAGTGCTGTGTGCGGTTTTGGGTGCCTCAACAGAAGAAGGACCGTTAGAGCATGCCCAGGGGAGGGCAACCAAGGTGGTGAAAGGCCTTGAGGGCAAGACTCACGAGGAGCAGCTGAGGTCACTTGGCTTGTTGAGCTTGGAGAAGGCTGAGGGGTGACATCATCCCAGCCTACACCTTCCTCAAGGGGGGCAGCAGAGAAGGAGGTGCTGAGCTCCTCTCTCTGGTGACCAGCGACAGGACATGAGGAGATGGAATGAAGCTGCATCAGGGGAAATTCAGATTGGCCATTAGGAAAAGGGTCTTCACTGAGAGGGTGGTTGGTCACTGGCAGAGGCTCCCCAGGGAAGTGGTCATGGCACCCAGCCTGTCAGCGTTCAGGGAGCATCTGGACACTCTTAGTCATATGGTTTTAACACTGTGAGGAGCAGGGAGTGGGACCTGAAGATCCTGATGGGTCCCTTCTAACTCAGGATATTCTGTGATTCTATGAAAAGGCTCCACATGCCACTGGTGGCTCCTGGATCACAGTTTCAGAACTACGGTTGCTTGAAGCTGATTCTACCACACCAAAAACTGCTTCCGTGCCACTCCCCTCCGCCTCAACCCCCACAAGTGATTACACATGGTAAAGTTACGTGGCTATAGAAATTAGGATTTAAGTCAGTGAAGCTGTAGCCAGGCACCAAGACTGTTAAAGCTTTGCAGGTGCAGCAGTTAGAGTGTGATGGATTACAGCAGGGGATGTCACCTCTCCCTGCCCTCCCTGACTCAGACTGCATTTTTAGCTTTTCGATGGTGGCCTCTGAGCAGACTGCTGGCCAGTCTGACTGCCCTCTAACAATTTGCCCTGTTTGACTGAGTCAGTTGTGCCAAGTGATGGTAAGTTGCGCAGGGAAGGCTGGTGGATGCTTTCTGCATTGGGTATTCAGCACTGCTATGTGGTTTACTCATGTTCTTTTTGCTTGACAGTACCTGTTGACACTTACGTATGTGAATGATTCAACTAAATGTGCTCTCCTCCCTCTCACTTATCACTGCATTGAAATTGGATATTCTGCATATGAAAATTACAGGTTACTGTGAGCTGTGTTCAAAAGGGTGATTCACAGAATAGCATAACAGGCAATTGTTGCTGGCATCTAGTGATGACTTCATCTCTTGATGTTGTTTCAGCAACAGAAAGCAGCTTTATCTAGGATGGGTTTCTGACCCTTCACATAGATTTTTTGTTACTCTTTACTTCATACTTGTCCATGATAAATCCTTTTTTGGTTGAATTGTTAACAGCATGAGAGTAAGAAACAGGTTGCACCCTCACTTTTGCACCAAATGCTGAAGGTAACATTTCTCTTATTTCCTTTTATGTCCTTGGGGCAGACATCAGTCTACTGAGCCACTTTTGCAAACAGCTTTGTATCACGTTGTGGAAAGTCAAGAGATGATAGAGATAATATCACCTAGGAATGGGGTCAGCCACCCACCTGAAAGACAGGGTATACAAGCTGCACATTGTCTTAAGTAGTCAGCAACCAGAGAGAGGTGAACATTGACACATCAATGAGGTGGGTTGATTCTCTCTGTTGTAGCACAATAGCAGAAAAGGTTGCACATGTTCAGTTAGCACTGGAAATGCAGATGGTTTAAGAGGACCAAGCACTTGGCTTTCACCCATATTCAATCCAGGGACAGAAAGATGGTAGATATACACAGCTAGGTGTGACCATCAGCAGCCACTTTTCCTGAAAAAAATCTGCTTGATGAAATATTCTTAATGGTGATTCTTAAGACTGAAATGTTTCCAGCTAGAATAGGAGTTTTTAAATTCAAAATCAGGTCATCTTCTTACTGGGCCATTAATTAGTGACCTGAAGTTACATACTTTGCAGGGATTATTTGTATGGGTGTTTAGAATAGAATAGAATAAAAATAGAATAGGACCATTTCAGTTGGAAGGGACCTACAACGATCCTCTGGCCCAACTGCCTGACCAATTCAGGGCAGACCAAAAGCTAAAGCATGTTATTAAGGGCACTGTCGAATTGCCTCTTAAACACTGACAGGCTTGGGGCATCGACCACCTCTCCACGAAGCCTGTTCCGGTGTCTGACCACCCTCTCAGTAAAGAAATGCTTCCTCATGTCCAGTCTAAACCTCCCCTGGCGCAGCTTTGAGCCATTCCCACACATCCTGTCCCTGGATCCCAGAGAGCTCAGCACCTCCCTCCCCACATCCCCTCCTCAGAAGCTGCAGAGAGCCATGAGGTTGCCCCTCAGCCCCCTTTTCTCCAAACTAGACAAGCCCAGAGTCCTCAGCCCCTCCTCACAGGACCTGCCTTCCAGCCCCGCCACCAGCTTTGTTATCCTCCTCTGGACACATGCTCGGACCTTCACATCCTTCTTAAACGGTGGGGCCCAGCGCTGTGCACAGTGCTCACGGTGAGGCTGCACCAAGGCTGACTACAGCAGGATCATCACCTCTCTTGACCAGCCGGTTCTGCTGTGTTTGATGCTGGGATGGGTTTGCGTGTTTATGTACCAAGTGAGTTTTTCGTAGGCATTCAAGGAGTTCCTTTTGAGAACTGTAATCCAGCATGAAACACCGTTTCTTAGTCAGCAACTCTGCTTCCAGAACTGACATCTAGAGACAAGGATAGAAAGCAAACCCACCCTGTTAGTTCTGTCTTCTCAAAGGATTCCATAACAGATGTAACACTGCCACACAACATATGTTTTCTCAAGTCTGAACATCCACTTGCATACTAAGAAAAGAATATGGAACCTGTGTTTAAGATCTGTATGGGTGATACTGACCAAAACATATATTGTAGTAGAAAACTGTATTTCCAGTTATATATATATTTATGACAGAAGGCAAATACTGCAAGAAAACCTTCCCCCCAAAAGAAGTCTCTGGATTTACTTGAGAGGATGAATCTCAAATAGTTCTCCCAAAAGATTTTTCACCTTTTCATAAGTGTCATAGTAATAATAGTTCAAGCATGAAATCTATTAAAGTCTTGACTACAAAACCTAAATGTTTGGGGTATCTGTGGTAAGTTATGTATACCAAAATAGACTGTATACAGAAGTGACCAGTTGCAATGCAGTAGTGTGTATTTTCCCTTTAATAAGAAAAAAATGTTTCTCCCCTAAAAGAAGGCATTATGTAGTCCATTAGCAAAATACCCGAATGGGGCAGCTTAGGTACAGGGGCAGAAAGTGAAGTAAGTGTCATCTCCCCCCCCGCCCCTTTTTTTTTTTTTTGTCATTTATCTTGTCATGACAAGTTGTCCTGCCTTTGTGGGAATTTTTCAAACCTAGAGTGACCCATGCATTATAACACGGACTCAATAGCACATATCTCCTCATGACAATTGCATGGTTAAATCCCTTTGCGTTCTGCTGGAAATTCACCCCTTAATAATTCCCTAAAACATTTTGTGCAGATTTAATTTAGTTCTGCCACCAGATGGCACTTGTAGTGGGTTTATGTCGACAAAATAAGCATATAAGCTCTAAGGCAAAGCACCAAAATCAATTTAAAGACAGAACACTGTTTACAAACAAAGATTTTGCATAACAAGGGGCTGCTTTCTTTGCCAATTGGTTTCTGTAAGAACTGATATGCAGTGTTTCATCAAACAGCATATTTACTTTTTTTTTAGAAGTAATGATATGTATGTTTAGACCTTGTCAAGAATTCTTCATAATTTTGCGCTGAAACAGTGTAAGATGAAGAGCACAGTGTCTGAATTACAGTTTTGCTGACCTTGAGTTCACAATGTGATGCTGTAACGGCTCTGAAGTGGAATCTGGTTGATGAACAATGTCATCAGCACCTTTCTGAGGAAAAATAAAAAGGAAAATGAGAAGTGAAAAGGGGGAAGAGAAAGGGAAAGGGAAAAAAAAAAAGGGGAGGGGAAGGGAAGGAGAGGGGGAAGGAGAACAGGAAGCGGAAGGAGGGGAAGAGGGGGGAAAAAAGGAAGGAAAAAGAAAAAAACAGGGAGAAAAAAGTCCCTTGTCAGACTATAGCTGTGGTTGCAGGAAGCAGAACAAGGGCTTTGTCTACTCCACTTTTGGAGTTTGACTATTACAGAGATAAACCCCTTTTGGCAGGCATTCTCTGAAGTGACGATGAGTAACAAAGCAAAGGCTCACATGATTTCATAAGCTGTGTGTTTGCTTTCGGTGGGACCTAGATTCAAGGAGAATGTTTGCATTAGGTAAATGCTCCGCTCTTGCCCTTCTAGCATATATGGCAGACATAGTGGCAGAGATTCTGGGAATTTAAAGGGGAAAAAACCCTAACAGACAATAACAGAACAGAAAGCAAAAAGGAACGGGTTGAAACCTGCTCGCAGTTGTAGCTACACCTTTTTGAAAGCCCTTTTTGTTCCCAAGGACTGAATTTATTTCATTCTACCTCAGAAATTCCTGGAGATGTATTTTAAATGTCAATTTATAGCTAGCATCAAATGAAGAAATGACACAACAATGACTTTTTGACATCCAGTTTTTGAAAAACCTTAGCTGGAAAGTCATTTTTTTGCAATGTGAAAGAAAAAGGCAGACTCTTCCCAAGCCATACATTGAAGTAATGGAAGAACTATGTTCCTCAACAGATCTGAGTGATACAAATACAACTATGAGATATTTTCTTTACATTGCCTTTTGGAAAATATTTTTTTCAGGTGAAAGGCAGACCCAAACATTAATAATGCATCTTTTTTCCTGTTGTAATTCAGCAACTAAACGCAGTAAGAGACTTTTAAATGCCTGGATCACTGACAGGCAAAACAAAGCTCACAGTTAACAGTCCTGTCATAGTATTCCTCAAAGACTGGTTTCAGGATCCCTCACCCCAAAGTATTTGATTAGTGCCACTTACGCACTTCAGTAAAGAGCTACTCATGTGAATTAATTCAATATAGAATAGTTCTTCATTATATGGGGCTATGAAATATAAAGCTCAGTACAATAAAAAGCTTTATATGGAGATCAGGATCAGCTTTTCCATGTCGGAAATGGATCACATTTATCACATAACTTAAACCGCACCTTCTCTACTAAGAAGGTAGCAGCATTTCCAAAGGTAGAAATTCACTTAGTTGTCAGTACAGAGGAAGAGTCTCCTGAACAGGTTGAGGAGAAAACACGAAGAAAATTGAATTCATTCAGGGGAGGAGGTTTAATAAGCTAACACACATCTTCAGTCCAAGTTCTTCCTTTATGATTGAACCCTGAAGTGTGCACAAACACTGAGGCCCCCAAAGGGGAAGGGATGAATCTACCACGTCAGATCCTACAGATTTTGCTGGGGTTTGGACCTGGCTACGTACATAGATTAGATACCATTTTCTTCCTTTGTGTTATTTGGGTCTTTGTAAACCTTTGCAACTATTTTAGCTGTCTTGGATTTTGTAAACAAACATATTCATTTGTTCATAGCTTTTGCTTGACTTGAACGAAGGACGATTTCAAGGAGACTCACCAACACCCCGTCAGTGAATTTCTATGTATTCTTCTCACTGTGTGTTGCAGGTCAGTAAATCTCTCCAAAGCTGCCACAGAGGGAAAAAGAGGGCACGTGCACTGTCAACATAAGCCTCACAGAACCTGGTTGCCGAGGAGCCTGAGCACAGCAATTTAACTTTGTGTGCTTGCTAATCCTTAGGAAATCTCATGAAGCAAGTTTCTTCAGAGAGTTCCTGAATTCAGAAGAACCCACAGCAGGTTGTCACAAGCTCCCAATTAGTCCATTCCATATTTTTAACAGCCTAAGATCTCAGTTCCTGTTGAGGGACTGGGAATAAACTAAATTTGTAATTTGTACTAAGAACTTCTTTTGATATGGTGTTTCTCCTTGCATTCTAAGAGGAGAGCCCAACCAAGGGGAAACCTCTAAACATACGATTAAAACTTTCTTGGAGATCTCAAAGAATGTTCAGATCATTATTCTCCTCCAGATAAATAACCCAATTTAATTGGATCACAGAAAGCAGACTTGAGAAAAAAATGTAGCTAGTTCTTTTTGTATTGCATTTCCAGAGTTGACATCTCCATCCCTTCTTCGTAGAAGCAGCACATTCCTTTTTTTACTTTTCCTTTTGAGTAGAATTCCAATTCACCTTTAGAGGGAATCAAGATACTTTTGCCTTCAGATAGTCATCAACAGGGTGAGTTCTGGAAGTTCCTTTGTCTTAGAAAAGCTGTTCCCTCTGCCAATCTGTAATCCCCCACGTAAGTGCTCACTGAACATTTTGCTGCCACAATACTTTGTCATTCCATATGACAGATTTTCAATCTGTGATAGAGCCTCCTCTTGAGAGATGGTTCAGTTATGAAAAAAAAAAAATCCTTTCCAAAAGCAAGTACTACTTTTTTTTTTTTTTTTTTTTTTTAATTTCAACTGGAAAAAACCTAGCTGGAAAAGCTTCCAGAAATTACTGCATGTTTCTCAGATCTCTAAAAAGAGAGCGGGATCGATGCTTTTTAGGAGTACTGATCCAAGTGAAGCCTTCACTCTGATCATTCATACTCACCAGCACACAAAAAGCCCTGTTTGTATGACCAGCTACTAAAGACTGGGGATGCACTATGTTCATGTGAAGCATTTTAATTGTGAGTTTTTAATAGTAACAGGAAATGCGCAACAAAAGCCACATACTCCGAAAGGACAACTTACCCTTGAGACTAGAGTGCCCCAAGTACTCACAATGTTTCGTAGCCCTTGCTTATGCAAGACTAGGTTCCAATTGCAAGAGTAGAAAAACAGGAAATAAATAAAAATGCTTTTTTTTTGCCACCATTCGGCAATTATGAAGCAGCAAATATATTTTTTTCATATTAGCTTTGACAGAAATAACTCCCTTATCTTTAAACCTCAATAGAGTTCAATAGAGCTTAACTACATTGCTCTAGGGCTTCTCAATGCAGTTGCAGTACAAATGCTCATAAAATGGAGAGAGGCTGACAAGTTACAAATACTAGTTTGAAGATCAAGTGATAAAGTACTTTCCAAGGTTTCTAGGCTGAAATTGTAAATAACAGACTGTTACTAACGGTACAGTCCAGCATCAACACATTTCATCCCCTCTTATATACGTCTCAACAGTATGAAAGGGAAGGGATAAGAAAAGGCTGATCCTGTCTGACCTTAGCAGTTTATGGCTCAGTTTTTCATTTCCTGAGTTTGAATCTTTACCTAAGACATCTTGAGGTTTATCACTGTTTATTTGGACAAGAAGCAATTGAAATTGATGTGTCCGTATTGTGATGCATTTTTTTTTTTTTTGGAAAAGAAGTGTTTCCAGTCTGAATTTGCAAATCTATTTTTAAGTATTGCTGCAAATAAAATGAAAGAACTTAAATTCCCCTCAGCTGTTGTCAGTGATAAAGCCGGGATATGATTTTTACTCCTTGTTTACAAATGAAAGGTTATTTATCCTTCTCTTCACATATATATACACACACACACTGTCTTGGACAGCGATCTATTACTAGTTTCTCCCTGAAAAAATTAAATGGTACAAAAATCTGAACAACCAGTAAGAATGAAAATATGGTGAGTCAGAGCAAATGTAGACTCTTCTAGTTGCATTAGTACAAATATATCTTAGTGACCACAGGACCAAAAAAATTACTAATTTTCTCATAGCATTAAAACAACTGACAGGTAGATACAGAGTTTCTCATTTTCACCTTTTTACGTGTTTCTTCACCAATCTCTAGATCATCTTTTCATTCAGGGTGGAGACAAAGAGTAACGTACACTGTCAATAAACATACTGTAGTCAAGGTAAGAAATATAGCTCTACCCTTCAGGTAAAATTGCCACTTCTCTTGCCTCTATTAATATTTAATGATGAAAATCTATCCTATGTTTGCTATAGGTCCAGATTTTAAAGAGGCCCTTTTTTTCCTAGCATGTACACAGCTAGTTTTTGTCATGGAGGCTCACGTTAAATCTCACTATGCAGGACGACATCAAGGTGCGTGAATGAGCCATGCCTTGGGTTGCGCCAGAGCTGCAAGCAGTGCCACTGCCAGCACAGTGCCGCACCTGAGCTAGTTAGCAGCACTGACTGCGGGCTCCAGCGTGAGCAAAGCGCGCCGCCGCCGATACCTCACTGCTGGCACTGGAGCCGGCTCTCCACAGAGCCTTCCCGGGGTAAACACAGCGGCACTCTTTGGGTCTTTGCCTTATACAATTTTGTTAGTGGAAAAGCATTTGTAGCCTCAAGATGCGCTTCAGCAACATATGCATTACCGCATCCATTTTGCTGATACGAAGATGGAGAGGTGTTATCTCTTATGACAGAGTTTCTCAATACTTGAGATCAGTGGTTCTCAGTAGCGACCTACAATTATTTGCTAGACCTCTTTTAATGACTGCCTGAATTGACATTGCCCATTTCTAGCTGCTAACATACATTAAAATGTTGTATTTATCTATGTTTATCTTGACAGCAGATAGCGTAGCTGTCCTAGGGATGCTGTACAAGTGGAAGAAGCAGGCGAAACAGTCAGCATCACTTAAAACCAGCCAGCTGTACAGAACAGTATACTCAATTAAAAGGTGGTCTGGACTGTACAAAAGGATCAGGAACCCAAGCCTTCACGATTTATATGTTGTTGCAATGCGTATGAAATGAGTAAATAGGAGTTATTTTTCCTCCAGGTTTCGATGATGACAAGGATTCACTAAACCTTCCAAACACACAAAGAAAAGAACATTCTAGATGGCAATAACACATTAAGCCTCTGTCATAATCTTTATTATCAGTCATATAAGCACTCCTGAGTGGTCTGTAGATCTTACTTTGAATATTAGCTGTTTTAAACCATTTATAGGGATACAAGATTTCAAGTGAGTTTGAACATATAATGGCTAGGAGGTATGGAGATGTATAGTACCTAAAAGGATAGGCAAAGCTGAAATTTCAAGCATTCAGAAGTTATTCAATGCTGTAATTAGGATTACCCCTGCAACAAATTCTTCTCTTTGATTATATATATATATACACACACACACATTACAGTATGCCTTGCTTTCATATTGAGATTTTATCCATTAGATTCAGACAGAATGGGCAGAATACATATCAGAAATATCATTTGATACTGATTTTTCAGGATGTTTCCCCATTTTCAGATGTTTTTACTATTCCAACTTCTCTTTGAAGTCAGAATTATTTTCCTAATGTAAAAAAGTATTACAGTGCCATGTGAGTTTCTGTTCATAGCATCCTAGTAAGCAACATGCCAATTACAGGCTTGAAATGAGAATGAGAAATTAATCATAAAAATAATTAGTTTTCATCAATTTGAACATCTAATTTAAAACACCTATGACAAAAGAAATACAGATTTTTGAGGACTTCATATTTTACCACAGTTGCTTCCTTTGACTTTTACCCAGTTTCTGTTTCCATGGATGTTTAAAAAAGAAAATACTATTATCTGGTTTTCATGTTTTCTCATAATTGTATTCTGAAAAGCTGTGTTTGCTGAAATTTGCCAAGATAATTCAGTCTGAAGAATATGGTAAACCCAGAAAAACTGACTCCAATCAATTCAAGTATAGAAAAATATTAAAATGGAAATGCATGGAATCAAAATGGAATACAACATCTTAAAATGGAAGATACTGGGCAAATTTAACTCTGGCAGCATAGGTAATTATTCCTTTTAGTAATGGCTTTAAAAAACACACACACACAAACCTCCAACACTTTTATGTGAGCAAGTTTACTTAAGTTTTTATCCAGAACAGTCGTCAAGAAAGCTCTAGTTTGGGGATGGGGGTAGGGTGGGGGTGTTATATTGAAATGCTGGTATTTGATGTTGTATATGATATTTCATTGCTTTATAAGCTTGAAAAAGCAGCATGTTGCAATTAAATCATGTAATCACGAGAAATGGTGATGAAAGATTGAAATGGATACTTTAGCATTTGATATTTCTCCTTGCTTTCAGTGAATCCCTGAAGGTGTAATTTGGGGGGGTGTTATTTGTTTACTTTCCCCTTTCAGTATTCAGCTTCCTAATCTGATGTCTAAGGTTTTTTGTCCTTGCCAATAAGCCTGTGCTGTTCAACTTTATCTAATGTGAAGTATTTTCTTCTGGCACTTACCAGCTCTTGACACTAGGTATTTGATATTATAGCATATATTTTTCTTCTTCAAAGTTTATCCTACAACTTAAAATACTATGTTTTATCGAAAGCTCTCCTTCATTCCAACTCTGATTTGGCTTGAATCTCAGTTTAAGTATCAAAAAATTATTTTCTGCACCATTTATAAAATAACTTATTTAATTAACACGGGAACAATTACAGCTGTACTCAAAATTTCATTATATTTGCTGCTATATTAGAGTTATAAATTCAATTTAGCCTCCTTTTTAAAATTACTTGCCACTTTCACAGCAAAATTATTTCAGGACTGAAGTTGTCTTGTTTGGTTTCACTCTGAAAGATTTGAGTAGAAAAAAAAAATAGAGTCACATGACTATTCCAAAGCTTTTTTTAAGCCCCATTATCAAGATGAACTATCATAAATTGAATTTTAAAAAAAATCTTCTTTTGAGCTTGTTTGTTCTCACCACTGGTCATGAAAATCCCTGTGATCACAATCACTGGGAAGCTTAAGTAGCTCAAGGTAAATTTATAGTCCATATAACCTCGTGAAATTTAACACAATTAGAAATCACGATTCTCTGGCCACGTACCAGGAGTAAATCTCTAGGTGCAAGTTCCTCTCTCTCCCCGGCTTACCTGATAAGCGCTCATCTATTGCCACAGAGCAGCACGCAGAAGATGACATATACTTTCACAGATGTTTAGCAGAAGCATGCATACTTTTTTTCTTGTGGTGATCCTCTGCTTCAGTATTTCCTGAGACCATAAGCCCTTGGATATCAGCAGTGCAAAGAAGTGGTTTGCAGCTCCTCTACCGATCACACCGGGTGCTGCGTTTGCAAGGGCCTCTGCACGATTTTCTTCCCTTTCCTCCCACTGTGCATTTGTCCCAAGCCCAGAGCGTCAGCGCACGTGGCCCCCAGCACACAGCAAGCCTTGCATCAGTGCCGCTGCTGCATCATGCTCCCCAAAAAACCCTGTGAACCAGCCCTTTAAACAGCATACTCTTTCCAAAAAAACTCATCACTGATTTTTTTTTCTCTACCAACCTTCCCTGATATTGCTTACCAAAACAAGATATGCAGTGAGAATTCACAGAAACTAAGAAAAATCCCAAGGAAATACCTTTATGAAAGACTCATTAGAGTTAAAGACTTGGTTAAAGTTAGATATTCAGATCTGGACCAAACTCTGCAGACAAGCTTCCAGATTATGCTACGTAACCTGGAAGAGCCAATTTATCATTTCTTTCATAAATCAAAAGGCAATTCATACAAACAGTAATGATTGGTATACTCAGAATCGGAACTCAAAATTAAAATTAAACTTTCTACTGCCTTATGTATACGCCTTAAAATATGGTCTGTAATTTTGTTGTGCTTAGCCTGTGATATTTCAATTAATTTATAAGCTGCTCAGGGTAAAAACACAGCCTAATTGTTCAAGTGCCGTAAAAGCTATACAGGCACCATGTGGTGAGGCAAGCGGCACTAGAATAAAATGCAGAAAACTCCAGGGTTGACCTTATAGCTGGTCAAGTTTTCTCTCTTTTTAGAAGAGGGCTTGAGGTGCACAGAGTGAGTCTCAATACATTCCGTGTACCTAAGAAAAAGTTAAATTGTTTTATAATCGTATTTTATAAGAGATTATTGCAAAAAAAAGATTTGTGATAGGGAAAGTCATAAAAAAGTTTCATGCTTGTAAGTAGAAACCAGACATACCGGTAAGAGAAATAAGATACCAGCTTTTATAAGTGGGTTACACATAACCAGGAGAGGGGAAAGAACACCACAGTTTCTAAAAGACTTCAGGTCTTTAAGGTTGTGTCTTTTTTTTCTAAAAATACCTTAGAGTCAGGTATCCATCTCATGGCAGCATACAGCCTACTGGGGCAATGGTCCAGGTCAGCTGTGTGATTTCTATCACCTCCTTTCTCCAGGGAATCTCAAAAGCGTGCGGCAAATAGGCAACAATGTTCATTTCTCTAGTATTACTCGGCTGATTCCCCGCCATCAGCCCACTGGAGATGAACAAGTTCTGGCTGCCTGGTGAGTACACAGTTATGAGATAAGGAACATGTATGTCATGTGTTAGGACACATGAAAGGGGGCACATATATGTTAGGCACATGCTGTGAAAACGTTGGTACCTACGTATAAACTCTAATAACAGGATAAACTCTAACAGCAGGATAAAATGCCTTAATCTCTAAAGACATGCAACAAAACCAAGGAGAGAGGGAGAGAATTGAAAGGGGGGGAGTAAGAGAGAGAAGCACAAGCAAGCAAGAAGTGGCTTCCAAGGTAATTTTTGAGAGATGAAGGACAGGGTTAAGATTGAGCACAAATCACTGCATGACTTCCGGGTCCTTGTTTTTTATATTACCCTGACCTAATTAACTGCACATGGAAAATCAGTATCAGAGGCTTTCCCCTGGACTTCTCTTTGAAAAAATTACTTCAGCTGTTTGCTCACTGGTGGCAAATCACTTTTGAAATAGTAACATTTTATGCTTAGTTTTCATGCAGTACAATAAACTTAAAACTCATAAACCATCCAGTTAGATAGGCATGTAGCACGTACAAGAGCCAGGTTTTCAGAACTGGACAGGCAAAGGTGACTGATCTCTGTTGGGCATGTGACAGCATTCAGAGGTCCCCAAGCAGAAGAGGTGTCTCAGAACTGCAGTCAGAATTTGGACCAGATGTCAGGACTAATACCCCTGCACTCACGATGGTACTCAGCGGGGCATTGACTTGCCAGAAAATACCAAGACTTGAGACAGTCTAAAATTAAGGCTATCTTAATGTTCTTCTAAAGTGTGATGGGATATTTAGGCATTGCTAATAATAAATTAGTAAGAGAATCCTACTTACTGAATGAGCAATATTTCCTTTCATATTTAAATCTTCCTTGGCACTTTCCCAGGCAAGAATTAACCATGTGCTGCTTAGCTTATAAAAATGGACAATCCAAGGTAAGATGTTAGCAACTAGTAAGAATGCTATTTTGGTAATTTTCATTTTTAAGAAGGTTAGGCTTGATGTCACTTAATTTTCTAACTGAGCAAATCTGAACTAGCTGGGTCTTACACACAGAGATTGAATATATTACTGATCCCATGAATACGCTTGTCTTCTAAGTTTACATCCTCTTGTTAATTTACAGAGCATAATGAAGGGTACAGGCCTCGTGAGGCCTGCACGGTCCCTCAGACACAGAGCATTCCCTCCTGTTTCTAAATGCCGAGTGCCAGCAACATAGCAAAACACACCAGTATCACGGCCCAGGAAGGCAGGTGCCAAGGCGAGGGCATTTCTGAGGGGTTACTGTATTTTCCAGGCTAATTCATAGTTTCCTGGCAAGAGTGTTTCCAGCAGGTTTGATTTTCTCCATGTCATCTATGGGAAAGCACAAGCAGCCAAGCTTCTGATGGGCAGGTCAAGTTGATTATCTTGTTACTGATATCCTCTCAAAAAAACCCTCCAAAATCAACCAGACAAAAAAGAGAAGCTGCCCCCTTCACAAGCTATTATTCCTCCGTTGGTTGTCTAACAAGACTAAGCCACCAAACAGGATACAGCTTTGCCATTTGGGAACTGAGGCATTTTCTTCTAATCTGGGAAAGAAGGAAAGTAATCACACTTAAAACGGCTCACGCCTCTTCAGTGGTGTTGCGTGGGTCCCATGAACTCAGTAATTTCTACCTAAAAAGATGTCTTTCCAACAGATGCTAGTGGTACTGACTGCTGCTGTCCCGTGAAATGCTTAATAAGCTTTTATTGTCTACAGATATATTAATGAGTTTTGAGTGTCTTGCTTTGCATTTTATTTTGCATGTAAGAAGCAAGTTGCTTTATTTATTGATTTAACTTGTGACAAATATTCTGGATGCCTCAAATACTGCTACGCAGGTTGCCCCAGTGAGCTATTCTGATAAGCATTTATTTCCACAAAGGGTGGAGTAAACTGGTCTTTAGTAAATATATCCTGAAAAATTGTATTTTGGAAAAAAATATTTTCAACAATTCTAATGAGAAATACTGATCAAGTTATTGGCAAAGAAGCTTGGCCTCTTGAAGGAGCAGCTAAAGACTCTTCTGTGAATTTGTGATCCCCACTGGGACTGGAAATTAGTCTTTCCTACTTCAGTCACTTCAATAGTCACACAGCCCTTCGTTGCACACATGTCCAGAGCAAAATTAATGGTTTTGCCGATAACTTATTTCTACCTAAAATCAGAATGCACCTGAAAACTGCTGGATGAATCTCTGGTTTCTAGGCTTTATCCTCCCCTCGTGCCCTTTTTTTGCCATATTGACAAGTCAGCAGTAAGACGCAGAGAGGGAGAAGTTGAGACACGCACCCTCTGCTTTGGAGCTCCAGTCCAAAAGCTTCAGCCCCTCATGCCAGGACCGATGGGGAGAGCCCAGAGCCTCCAGCCTCTCTGGTAGCCACGGCTGCTGGTAGTCCCCCGCCTCCTCACCCTGCGCAATCAGCCATACTCCGAAAGCTGTGCATCCTGGCAAACACTAACAAGAGCTGACTCCATGAGAAAGAGTTGGTGCTTTAGTGACAGTAGAAACAACTGCCGTAAGAACATTTTACCAACTGAAAACTTGTGAAGTTTAAAAGTGGAGAGAAGAGGTAGAAAAATGAGAAAAAAATTAAGCAGACATCGAGAGAAAGGGAGGAGAAAAGCATGTCTTCACGTTCCTATCTCCTCCCTGCAAGGTCTCCCACTGCTTCCCTTTCCTACTCCCGGTTTTCTCAAGCATTCCCAACACGCATTCACTTAGGATGACACAGGACCCAAATCTCAGCAACTTTTCTGGCTTGGCGCAGCCTTAACGGGAAGCAGCGCTGCACCGAGAGAGGTTCGAAGCGCCGAGGCTGCAGAGGGGCGAGGCGGAGGGCTCGGCTACAGCAGCGAGCAGGAGTCCGACTTCGGGCGTACTGCTAGAG
>JMFS01114486.1:0-19472 GCA_000699545.1 Podiceps cristatus
CTCCATCTGGACACTGAGCTGTTGACCACTAGTCTCTGGATGTGATGTGCTAATGCTGATGGACTCTCTTAAACATCATGCCAAGAACAGTCTAAAGTTCTTTGTCAACTAACTCGCAGAAGTGATATCCAAAAAACTTTCACTTTATACTAGAGTACAAATAGTACAAATAGATTTGTACTCTTTCAAGGTGTTTGAAATGGTTTTATTCATGCAGAAGAGAGATCCAACAGCTAACATACATAATCAGTAGTGGAAATCCAGTTCATATAATGAAATATTTTCATTTTTATACTAGTCTTGACTGGAATCACAGCTTGTTTTGAGATTTCTTGAAGAAATAAGGTATTTTAAAAATAGTCTTTATTTCGAATCTTTTCAAATTCTAGTTCAGAAAGAGATTATACAAAGAAATCTTAACTCCAAAGTCAGCTGTCACACGCCTTATAAGGACCATGGAATCATATATTACAATTTGATATTTTTTAATCTTCTTATCATTTCCTAACTTCCAAGAAAAAGAAATAGTATCTGCATTTACTTCTTTTAACCTACATATAGTGAAAATAGTATTTTACTGATCACTCACTTTCATGAAAAAAAAAAAATGCATAGCTATTACCTGTCTTCAATCTGTTTTGCTGAAACTTCAATCCCATTTTTTTTCTCTTCCACTTTAGTTATGACATTTTCCAGGATAACTCTCTGATTTTGCAAAGCTTCATCAAGATATCTGAACCTGTGAAAGAAGGGGAAATTCACACACCATGTTTTTTCTGTTTATAATTAATCAGTTTATCGGTTCGTAAGTTTAGAGGACCAGCTGCCTTAATAGCTGTCGGACATGATCCCCTCCTTTTCTACTACAAATGTTCTCTGTGACGGCTAAACTTTATCGCCCTCATATAGGCAGGCTCATCTCACAAAATATCTCCCCGGTCACTGTGTATAGACAATTCCTTACATGGTTCACACAGTTCTACAGGCAAGCAGCATACTTATGCGTTGGTAACCCTGGTCTTGTACAGTCATGATGTCTTTGATAAAGGCAAAGAGAAGTATTTGAACCATGCTAAGTACAGAGTTCAACTTGTGCCTTTGAGCACAACGACAAGGAACCATATGCATGCAAACATAGTATCTGGGCAGACAACACACCGCTGAGAACCCTGAGTGGTTCTGTGAGGGCAGTAACCCATGTGTTACACTGCTTGGGCATAAGACAACTAAACTGAGCTGGCTGTGGCTTTTAAGTTCTCACTAGCTGGCAACTTCAGCTGACAAGAAATGCAGATAAACAGCCTTAAATCTGAATTAGCTACAGTTTTAGTCAGGATTATGATAAAGCAATCAACGTGGGGTACCTGTGTTCCTTATGCTCTGTCAGAAGGCAGCTGCGGCACGTAAGGGTATCGCAGGTCTCACAGAACAGCTTGAGTGGCTCTTGAGTGTGAACTGGACAAAATAAGGAAAACTCACTTGCTTCATCTTCAATTCCTGAGGAATATAAAGCAATGGTGTCATTGACAGGGATTACTATTATAGTTCAGAAAAAGAGTAGCCAAACTCTCACAATTTTATTGAAAGTCTTGAGGTTATTTTTGAAAGACACAGATCCTGGAACCAGCTGATTATATGAAGCAGGGTTTATTTATATTTTTTCCCCTGGCCTTATACATCTTACAAGCTGCACACATCAGAGGTGTTTAGAAACAAGTCATCAAACCAAGTTCATATTTTCCTCTAAACTCTCATCAGTTTAAAATACCTCTCAAGATTTTGGGCACTTGCCTCACTACTTTGAATGCCCTGGTCTCACAAAACAGTCAACAAAACTGTATTGTAAAATGTAGAAAAGCAAATATATTAAATAAACTTGAAGTCACAGCAGAAGCAAGGAAATCCTTTGTTCTTTAAAACTCACACAGGGAATTGTTTTTCAAACTTGTGTTTGTTGGAAATGCAGTACATAAAATTCAGCACCTAAGGGATATGGATATTAGGCATTTGTACCTGTTCTTAAAGGGATTTTCTAAAGAGTAATGTGATGAAGAGTAAGAATGGACAGTGGAAATGTAAAGTGGAAGTATTCCTCCTGTACTATCTATTCTTGCCTTCTTTCCTGGGTACACTAGAATTGTTTTAGAAAGAAGGAATATTGCCAATGAAAGAATGCAAATAAAGCCTGCAAAACCATGGCAAAACAAAACCGCTTCCACTGAAGTCAGACATTCACAAATACGTCTACGCTAATAGTTAAGGTAGGGAGGGGGAAGCTCTTCTCTTGGATCTAAAAAATGCAGACTTCAGAGCCTTATGTTATAAACCGGTGTAAGGACCACCCAACATTATTACTGATGAAAAACATTATTTTCTCAAAATTATCAAAAAGCACAAGCAATCCTCAAGTACAGTGACAGATTTATGGGGGTCAGTGTTCAAATCCTCTGCCCACAGGACCATTATTAGCACATAGGGACGGATATTTATCCCTAAAGTATTCCTGCAAGAACACTATCTTGTTATTCTTTACCAACACACAAAAAATTAAACAAAGCAATCATTATTAGATAATGCTTATTGATACAAACTTTAAATGTAATAAAACATAAATTATTTATAGATCATTATTTGCTCATACAAAACAAGAAAAATGCTTCAATTTTGCTGCACCAAACACACCTGACTTATCCAAACATTTAAAAAAAAAAATCAACTTGTGGCAGGGACCATGCTCTCATCCTGTAGCAAAATGTAGCCCTTTACAGAATCAAGCCTCTGCAGTGATACTATTACAATAACTCAGACACAGCAAGCTATACTAATTCAGTCACTTCAGTTTCAAAATGGAAAATGCACAATATAGAAGTAGAAAGGCTAAGAAAATCTGATGGCTGACAAAGAGAATGAAAAGACAGAAAAAATCCATGCCATGCTCTAAAGAAAATATGCCAAACCTCCTCCTGTTTAGATTGCTATCTACTGTAAATATCTCTGAGATGGTTGATTTACTTCCTCCAGTTCCATTGGTGTTCCTCTCCCTTCTTAACATGATGTGCAAGAAGATAGATGTGGGATAGATTTGTGACAGATTAGGCCAAGATTTTTATATAACAGCATTACATAGTTTACATTGTTATGAATTATTTACTATAGCATCATGCTTTATTCTTCAGGAGAGTTTACTGTTCTATATTATTATTGAATCAAATGTTAACAGATAGCATTATTAATTGAGGAAAGTGGATCAGAGGGTTTTTTAGCCCGCCCCAATGTTTTTTTCTATCAAGGTACATACTGAACTCACCTTGACTTTTTTTTTTTCTGATTGTACTGCAAATTAAGTACTTTTGCATTAAAACCTGCAGATGACAATGCAAATAATATGTAGCCAAGCAAGTTGTATAACCAAGGTGGATGTCAAAGATCATCTTTTCCTCCCCTATGGGGTCAGATATATCTTAAAAGAAATATAAAAAGCCCATAACTATCTCACTCTTCATGAGCTGGAAAGCCCTTCTAAGTGTTCAGCACCTGCAGAGCATGCAAGCTGTTTTTCTGAAAACTTGGGATAAAATTATCCATATTATACTCCAATTTATAATGAGATGTGGTCTTTAAGGTCCAAGTATAATGAAGCCTAGTCACAATCTTCTATAATGATTTCTCCATTTTTCCCCTCTCTGAAGTGTTTTTTAGCCTTTGGGTGATTGTAATCATCCCAGAGAAATCAGTGGGGTTTTTAGTACTGTGCCAGATTTAAGAGACATGCAGGTTTAAAATGCAAACTGAGGACAAAAAACAATGCTCTCTAATTACAACACAGACCCACAGCCTCTGCCACTAGTAATTCCCTGATTCAATTGACATATCAGTGAGAACTGCCACTGAGCCATGGCATTATTGACCTACTTTATACCCAGCTCAGAGCTACACTCTTCAGTTTTAAAATAAGTTGAATTCTTACAAATCAGACACTAAACAAGGGCACAAGCATGTTCTTTTTCTATATCTTGACCACAAGTACCCATGTTAGCTTCTTGAACAGAACCTCACTTGAAGAACAGGGGAACTTCAGTTGCCCTAAATTCTGAATTAACAGCATTTTAGTCAACATTTTCTACAGCTTGTATTTTTGTTATGTCAGGTGGATCTCTTGAATAATTAAGAGAAAGTTTTAAAACTCTGTTCCTCTGACCAGTTGATTTCAACTACGGGAAAGCAATCTCATCTTGGCTAATAGAGTCCTCCCTCAGCTTGCATAATTTACAATGACTCAAACTTCTAGGGGGGGTACCCAGCCCCTTGAGCTGGAAGACAGGGATGGGGAACAGAATGAGACCACCGTAATCCAAGAGGAAATGGTTAGTGACCGGCTGCATCACCTAGACATACACAAGTCTATAGGGCCAAATGGGTTACACCCAAGAGTGCTGAAGGAACTGGCAAATGTGCTCACCAAGCCACTTTCCATAATTTTTCAGAAGTCCTCGCTAACCCGGGAGGTCTCAATGGACTGGCCATTGGCAAATGTAACACCCATCTACAAGAAGGGCTGGAAGGAGGATCTGGGGAACTACCGACCTGTCAGTCTGACCTTGGTGCCAGGGAAGATCAGGGAACAAATCATCTCGAGTGCCATTACACAATTTATAGGACAACCAGATGATCAGGCCCAGTCAACATGGATTCATGAAGGGCAGGTCCTGCTTAACGAACCTGATCTTCTATGACAAGGTGACCCGCTTGGTGGATGAGAGAAAAGGCTGTGGGTGTTATTTACCCAGAATTCAGTAAAGCCTTCGATACTGTTCCCCACAACATTCCTGTGAAAAAAATGGTTGCCCATGGCTTGGATGGGTGTACAGTCTCCTGGATCAAACACTGGCTGGGTGGGCGGGGCCCGAGAGGGGTGGTGAACGGAGTCAAATCCAGTTGGTGGCCAGTCACAAGTAGAGTTCCCCAGGGCTCAGCATTAGGGACACTGCAATAAGCATGTTCAAAACCATGAAATCTAAGTAGCACGACACCCCCCACTGCCACCAAGCTACCAGATGTTACAGAATGCTATGGAGGTGAATAAAATAAAGCTGTTTCCAAACAAGAATAGCACCATTTCCAATGCCAAGAAGCCCTCACAGGGCATCCCCTACCAGCAGCATTCATTTTGTGGCCTTCACTTCAGACTCAAAAAGGATGAGTCAGTAGGAAAATAAATCAGGCTACTTTAAAATTGGTTTCTTATACAATACGGCATTTTTCTGTCCCAGCCTAGTCCTGCTCCTCCACATGACCTTAGCTTCTAAATGAAAATTTAAATGAAGGAAAAAGTTCTCAAAAATCACACGAATCTGGCACATTGGTCTGCACCATGACCTCAGGAGTGACCAGGCTAAGGGTGCTGCCCGGCAGCCGGCTCAGCCGTCAGCTGCGTGAGCTGGGTCTTACCCAGCAGGCAGTCAATGGCCCGGGAAGGAAGCAAGAGGATGAGCAGGGTAGGTGGCCAGGGAGCTGTGACAGAGAGCGGCAGGTTCTGTGTGGCGGGGCTGACCAGGTGTGTTACACGGAACACAGGTATCATGAAGGAAGAAGCAGAAAGAAAGATTTCCCAGGGATGCCAGGCTCCTTTAGCTCTGCCACTCAAGGAAGAACATGTTGATCAAAATTAATAGAAAAAGGCAGAATTCAATGTCTTTGGTTGGGTTTTTTTTCTACTTCATGTCAGACCCAAGGAATCTTAGTTTTCAGACAACAAAAGAAATTCTGGCCCTTGTAAAGGAAATGGCAAAAGACAGAGTAGCTTAAAGGTGCAAATCAATGGGATAAAATCTCTTAATGGTTATAAGGGCCTACAAAGAAGGTGGCTGTTGTTCACAAGCACCATAGACAGATGGAAGGTGGATACTGAATCATAAAGCAGAGGATGCTTTATTTCCAGAAAAGAGGGGGAAAAAAATCAGCCTGAGTTCTAGTATATCCTAGTATTTGCTTTCTTTGAAACATCCTGATGGGATATCTATATCCTAAAATAATAATAATTTAAAAAGCACAGATTACAAAGCACATCTCCAATCATTTTTTATATTAACTAGCTATATATACACTACCAACCTCCTTGTTCATTTTTTTTCAGTACACAGAATTTAGGACTAAAAAGATGAGAAAGCATTTTAGTTTATATGTTTGCATTGTTTACTTAAAAAGCACACATAAAACCACAACTAAGCCACAAGTATATTTTCTTACCATTATTTGTCAGCAATATGAGCTGGTAATCTCACTCAAAGTGAAATGAAATTATAAACAGTTGGAACCTCAAAACCACAGTCCTATCTTGCCGTCAACTCAAGAAAAAAAACATTGTCCAACCATCCAGGGCATTTGAGAGGGAATTAGGGGGGCTCCAGTTTATATTATTCTCTAGAAAAGACCCAGAAAACATTTAAATGCTATCTGTACTTTTTTATTATTACTATTCTTACAGACTTTTTTTTTGATTACACTCTATTTGGCAATGGCATATCATGTCTCAAGTGCCTCAAACACTGATGTGGACACTCAGGACTTAAAAGAACTCCTCCTATGTCAAGCATGACATATAGGCTTCTAGAAGCTAAATCCTAAAGCAAAAAAAAAAAAAAAAAAATCAGTAGGCTACAGCTAGGTTTATTCCTTGTTCTGTCCATCTTCCTTATGAAAAAAATAGTGCAGCACAAACTCTCTAGCACAAATAACTTCATATCTGAGTGAAGTGTAAACTTAAATCATTGCATAAAATTGCAAACCTCTTATTTTGGGTTACAAATCGATTAGGTTAGCACACTCTTCAGCAGATTTCTGGCATATAAGAAAATAATTAGCAGTAATATGAGATGATAATCCTTCCTGCAGATCATCACTGCATAGAGATGAGACATATTGCCACTGGGCTTCATTCGTGCTTGCAGATGGCAATATAGTGGTCACACTCAAGAACCACATTTTTCACTCCAGGCTTAGAAAAGGAACATCCTATAGTGACCACAGCCTTTTGCTGTCTGTAACTCTCCCTCCAACACCTTGTCCATAAGCACAGAAATTGCTTTATGATAGTTTCCTGAAGGAAATTGCCCAAAAGAGGACAGAAATACTGAAAGGGCAAGGCCTGTTGCTGCTGTAGCCTACCAAACCCTAGCCCATCACTCCGTGGACTGAAAAGGCATGTGGAAAAGACATTCTCTCTGAAATGCAAAAAGCCAAAATTTTTCAAATAATGTGGAATGCTGGTTGTGGCAATGGCCCTAAAGTTACAGAAAAATCACATCATCTCTTATTGACACATACATACCCTTCTGAGTCACACTCACACAGAGCATGGTGTCTGAGGCACAGAGCCTGCAACTGCTCCTTTTTCAACTGAATAACTGATATGAAAAGAAACAAAATTTCAGTCTTCAGTACCTGTGCAGCCCTTCAGGGATACAGGCAGGAGGCGGTCTCCGGTTTCCTTGCCATGTCTGTGTTCCTCTGTACATGAGCTGCACAGCCACTTATTGCAGCTTGTACAGAGACTGTGAGCAGGTCTCTTCTCTTTACACGTGGAGCAGCTCTAAGAACAAAAAGTGCAATTACGTACAAGGATAACAAATTAGCCATACAAACTGTTATCTTTAATAGGCTATGATTCAGATTGGTAAGCTTAATGTTTTTCTTCCTCAGACTAATGCAATTCAAGTGATTTTAAGAGTCTGGTTATTGTTGTAAAAGGGAACAGAATAAAATTAAGATTTGAGGCTCTTCAATCAAATTAGTTGTCTTTCTGTGCTTTAGCACAATCAAGCATAATTATGACATGATGCAAGAATTATTCAGCACTATTCTAGGGCCCATGTTACGTGTGATGTCAGAAGAAATAATAATGACTTGTTTCTTGTGAACTGAGAGACATGAAACTATGAAATAAGACATGTCTTATTTCCGTTTAAGGAGGGTTAGGTTAAAAGCTACTTTTGAAAATAAGCAGTGTGCTTTCAGTACCTTTCTGTTAGTGTTGTACTACTTACTGACAGCTTTAATACAACAAATGAGTTTACACCTTACTTTTATATATATATATGTACATATATTTAGATATATTTTCTAGTTCAGAAAGATAATCTATGCTTCCAAGTAAATATGTGAAATGTTAGTCAAACATAGCCCATCAAAAAGTTTTTTAATCTTACTACAATTTCCTTTCTAATCACAACATTATGCAGAAGCATTTTACACATCATTTCAGTGAAATTCATTAATTTCTGTCTGCTACTAATTATTTATTAACAACCTAAAAAATCTATAGGCTAGAATCCACTTCTGCTTTCATGTATATGCCTGTACATCAGACCTACTTCAGCAGAGCTATTCTAAACCTCCATTGCTTTATTTAAAACTAGAGTTTACTCTATTTGCTTTAGCATTCTATGAACCACTCTGTGGTACAGCGTAGCTGTCAGAAAAACACATAAAACATGCAAATGGTAAGGCAATTTAGAAAACAATATGGGGACACCCACATACTATTAAAGCAAAACCTAGTTCCTGTTCTCTAAAGAGCTGACCAGAAATGAGCCCAATTTATATACTGATATCACATGTGGTAAACTGGAAACATAAGGCACAGGAACATGAGAAGAACTGGAAATCTTAATTAACTATCATCTCTATTGATTCAACAGTTTCAGAAATGCCCTTTGTTATACAGGTCATGCTGCCTGGAAGTGTCACTAAAGGAGAAATGAATAAAGCAGCGCATAAATGAAGAGGTTAATTTGATACTTTGGTATCCTGAATGAACTCAAGAGTTCCTTCAAGATAGCTATAATGATACTTCTTTTAAAAAGGCGTAAGGCATAAAATACTTTGTTTGAAAAATCCTAACATCAATGTTTTTGACTTAGCATAGCCAAAAGAGGTACTAATGGGCAGAGCGAACATACTGATTTAATTTTACTGTCATCAAAGCATAAAAGCTTTGCCACCAGTTTATCAAATTCAAACTTTTCCTACAACGTTACAATATATCTACTGTACTTATGCGCAGTTCCTGAATCTTGCTACTACTCAGGGCTACTCAAGGAACTAGTAATAGATGGCAAAGTGACTTCCTATGGTGTCCTTTCCGTTGGGCATCAGCTTATCTTCAATTCAGTTCAGTTAGGATTGCATCCTCACTATTCTGACAGGAAACATGAAGAGAAGGCTGTAACAGCATGTGCTCAGCACATAAGCCCTGATGCAAGCCATGGTGAATTTAATAGAAGAGTTTCTCTTCATGGCATATCAGAGAATAGAAAGCCTGAAGGAAGAACAATCACAGTTCTTTCCCGGTTGCCTTAGTGTTAAATCATGGGTTTACCACTAAGTGGAACATCCATATCCACCTAAATTCCGAGATGCAAATGAGTTAAGTTCTGGTTCACTTCAGCACTAGAATAATTTGTTCTGCTGCAATTAATTTAAATTTTACCATTGACTTCAGTGGGACTGGAATCTCACAACCGGTCTCTTATCAACACATTGTTCACGAGTTTGTAAGCATCCCTATCTTTTTCAAAGAGATGAGGCAATTATTGACAATAAGACAAGAAAGCAAAGTTTTAAATGTGCTTGATTGTCTAGGCAGAGAAGTATCTGTGTACGCCACTCTGTTGATAAGCAAATGGCTAAAATAGCAATGTTTTCCAAAAGGTACATGTAATAATTTAAACCAAAAAGCCTAATATGACTTATATAACCAAAATGCAAGGGTATTTATTCTGGAAAGTAAAGCTTGTTACATAAAAAGACATGTCTAATTTAAAACGTACCCATGGAAGGTCAGCTTAGGGAATAGGTCAGAAGTTGAGGGATGCTCTGCCTTCTCTGCAGTAACCAAAACTGCCTAATCATGGGTTTACCTGGAGCTGTTCAGCTGTCAGTCTGACTAGAACTTATATTGACGTTGTACTGTGTTAATGTTACTTTCAAGTTGCAGAGCATGGAGTGTTCCCAGAGTTACATTATTTATGATGTGGAAATGGGATTTGGGGCAAGAGATTCTGAATTGCATATTTCTGAAACTCCTGCTGCTGGTATACAGCACATTCTATCATTTACGCTTCACTATCTCACACACTGAGAAATATCGTGCTTCCAAACATTTTGTTACAAGCCTTGACAGATTCCCATTTGAACATGTCAGGTAAATTTAGAAAACATGGGTTGTTCAATTGTGTCTCATTTGGATCAGCTGGTGCTTCTCCTGTTGGTATCACTGATGGTGAAACTATGGCTCTAGTTTTGGGGGAGGATGGTGGTTAAAAGACAGTAAGCAAGCTTCACTGGTACATGACTTGACTGTTAGTAAAAAGGAAGTAAGGCAAAAACTATGAGGAAGGTTCCAAAGTCCCTCTAGGGTACTCCTATGCTCCAGTGAGAAATCTGCTTTACTGAACTGCTCTTAGGATTGCTAAGGGATTACAGAAAAGAAAAACCTCCTTTTAAAGAAGGGTTGAAAAAATAACCTAGTGCTTTTAAGGACATTAGATATTCTTATTTGATTTCCTTTCTACACCGATTCTCATTGAAAGGTAAATGATGTGAGTCACGATAATTAAGAAATCCCAGTATAAGTAGTACATTCTAAACATTCAGCAATATCTTATGAATTTTCTTGTTCTCTTTGAAGAGCACATATTAATAGATCTCTTCATGTTTGAGATAAAGTTATGTTGTGCTCTTCAAGCACCTTACACCTGAAGATGTCAACACACTTTGTTTGCATTAATTTTTTAATTTCCACAGAAGACTGCAGATTAGGTTACACGTTCTTTTCTTCCTAATGACAGAAAAAATTAAATGCAGAAATGACTGACAGGGAAGTAGTACATCCCTTGTATACTTTTTTGCCACAGTCTCACTGGGCAAGTCATTTGCACAAATTTAAAGCATTCTCAAGTGTTCTGCATGGGACAGAACTGACCTACAAATTATTGCTGCACCTACCGGAGCTAAGAGGAGTGGAAAGATATATCTTCTGTCCTACATTATGGAGAAAGCATTCCCCTCCACCCAGAGGCCCTGAAACTGAATATTCAATGTGGCTATCCAGTCTCCTTGGGAATCAAAAGTGCCAAAGAGACAGACTTAGGTCCAGGAGCAGGTTCAGTATCCTTGCTGCTTTGTTACTCTTCCCTTGCTTTGGATCAAGCAGACAGCAGATTACAGAATAGTTTTGACAAGTTTTAACATGTTTTAACTCCCAGCTATGGGTAATACTACCACATTCTGAAATCATTCTTACTCATGTAAATAATAGAATACTGTTTTGCAACAGAGGCCAGAAATACACACCTGTCCATCCTGCAGATCCAAAATGGTAACAACTAAAATACTGTGAGAATAGTCCTGCCTGTTAATGGGGTATTTAATGGAAGTGAAATCCATCTATGTACAGTCTCAATCCAAGGCAGTAATCCTATGGCTTCCAATTATCCTTTGCATTCATTCCTCAATGGGAAACTGAAATATGATGTGACCTTTTTTACCATTAAATCAGAAAATAAGAAAATGATGCCTGACCACAGGATGCAATGGGTAATCTTGGTGTAACCATTCAGCCAATAGTCTGCTTCTGTTTAGTTTGGGTTGAGAGCAGAAAGGGGATAATGAGGAATCCAAGAGATTCAGTATCTTCCTAATATATTGATTGTCACAGATCCAGTCCTATACCACTAGCATCAATATTTTTTAAATCAATCAACTCTATTTTAAGTATGTTGAGTCAAACTCATTCAAGTAAAGACAAAGAAGTACTAGGAAGGCGCTATGTCCATCTCCAGTAGTAAAGTAACTACAAAGCTGCATAAGCAAAGCGTAAGAGAGTCTGTTGTTCAACATGAAGTATGTTCAGTTTACCAAACAGTGTTCATCTGGTAGTGTTTTAACAACTCAGAAGACATCCAACTTAGTGGTTTTCACTTACCTTTGCCATAGCTGAATTACCAGCGTGAAACTCCTTGAGAAAGAAATTGTCAGCTACATCCCTTGCAAAGCAGGTCTGTTTGCACACAGGGCAGGAAAGGATACCTGAATTAAAGGAAAAAAAAACAAAACCAAAAACAAAACAAAACCCAAACATATATATATATACACACCACAACTAAACAATGCATGCCAGCCATGCAAACCAGGGAATTATACAAACCACACTTCAGCACAAAAAGGACATGGACCTGTTGGGGTGGGTCCAGCTCTGGGCCACAAAAGCGATGAGAGGGCTGGAACAGCTCTGCCATGAAGAGAGGCTGAGAGAGTTGGGGTTGTTCAGCCGGGAGAAGAGCAGGCTGCGGGGAGACCTGATTGGGGCCTTTCGATCCTTGAAGGGGGCTTATGGGAAAGATGGGGAAAAACTTTGTAGCAGGGCCTGCTGTGATAGGATGAGGCGTGATGGTTTTACACTAAAAGGGGGGAGGTAAAGACTGGACATAGGGAGAAATTTTTTACAATGCGGGTGGTGAAGCACTGAACGAGATTGCCCAGAGAGGTGGTAGAAGCCCCATCCCTGGAAACATTCAAGATCAGTCTGGATGGGGCTGTGAGCGACCTGATCTAGTTGAAGATGTCCCTGCTCATTGCAGGGGGGTTGGACTAGATGGACTTTAAACGTGCCTTCCAACCCAACCCATTCTATGATTCTACAATTCAGTATCGCTGGCTTTTTTACATCACACAGACTCATTTAGTTCCAGGAAACTAAGGTATTCTTCAAGCCCTAAGTTACTTGTGGCTAGATCTAGTTCAATACACAGGAAAGAAAAATAAAGCAACAAAATCACTAGAAATACAGTTGACTTATTTCAGTATTTATCCCTGATAGCTGCATGTCCAAATCCCCATTAATTCATCAGGACTTACAGCTTTGATAAAACCTGAGCTGCACTTTAAACTGTGTTCCCTGTCACAGATCTGCTTGTGCTTTCTGATACCTGCTACAGTTCTTCTAGACCAGCTTTACATTACCAGAGATATATCAAACCATAAACCACACATTGACTGATACTAATTTTACACTGCAGCATGCTATCCAAGTGACGTCAAAGAGGAGTAACATGCTGCTAGCAGAAGCAACAAGACAGAATGAAAGATAAAAAGAAGTTTTGTAAATAAAAGTCAGAATTGCAAACCATCTATGACAACAAATCCATGGGTGGCAAAATGTGACCAACCCTAAAGCAAAGCAAAGCAAAGCAGCCTGAGCAGCAAAACCCAGCTCCACCTTCATTAGCTACCGAGTGCAACTGGGATGAATCCCAGTGTTTGCCTGGGCTGAGAACGAACAGTTCAGGAAGTTGTCCATAACCATGTAACTGCATTTTTGCAGCTCTGCTATTTCATTCCTAGACTTCCTGGTGTAGGACTTAGGTTTTTCTAGGAGACCTAGGACTATTTTTGAAAAGGAATGTGCATGTTTCTTACCACATTTCTGTAAACTACTGTAGATTTGTAACCAGTCCTTTAGAGATGGTGGTGGTGTGTCAGTCTATTTTTACCTTATCTTATCAAGCTTTTTTCTAATCTAAGTTTTTCCATTCTGTTGAGAACAGAAGTGCTATGCTCACCTTGCCAAGTGATTTTTTTTGTGATAACTAACAGCAGTATTTTCCATGACTAAATGATGCAAACTTACTTAAAGCAAGATTTTAAAATTCCATTGGACTGAATGTTCAACATGCTATTTTCCTTTTTTTTTTTAATAAGGAGAGTGGCCTGTAGATTAATTAAATCTTAAGATGTCTATTACTCTTCACATTAGTTAGTTATCAGACTCTCATGTTTTGCAGGTGCTCAGTATTACCTTGGGACATGGCTACTGCAGTCCCTGGCCAGGTGCACAGTTCTAACCCTGAATGTTTTATCTGGATAATGGTGTCCCTGCTCACTGCAGGGGGGTTGGACTAGATGGGCTCTGGGGGTCCCTTCCAACCCTAAACATTCTATGATTCTGTGTCTCCCATTTCCAGAACTGAGCTACTGTTATTTTAACGGCAGCACGTTACCTTGAGAGAGCCACACAAACCCCAAACCCTTCCTACATTACCACTTCTGACAAAAGCAGTGTACAGTCAGGTGTACATACATTCACTTTCATTCATAAATGTTTTGAAGAAACTTTGAGTTCTATCTCCTTTGACGACATCTTACAAAGAATCTCTTCTATGAGGTTTAAGTCTTTTTTTTTAGCCCAGATCTTGTTATAAATTAAAAGTATATGGGTGAGTATTTTCCAAGGTTGCATTTACAACAAAACTGTGATTTGGGGGCCTAAGTGGCAGACTGTGGTCTACCCCACACTTTTTTCATACCACACCGAGTGTTCACATAGATGCGAGAAGGAACAGGCGATATCCACAGGTGCCTGTGCTACTCAGCTACAAGTCACCCCAGGAAAAAGGGCCACACAAGCAATTGCTAATGCTTTGCTCATCTTCTGGGCATGTGACTCGAGTCTTGTAGGATCATAGAATGGTTTGGGTTGGAAGGGACCTTAAAGATCATCTAGTTCCAACCATCTAGTTCTAGTTTCAGTGTGTTCCGGTGAAAGGAGTGCAAAGAGGATAAAAGTTCATCTGATAAAGATGCCTGTCTTCCTCTACTTTGCATCCTTAATATAAGGAGTTCAGCTGAGAAGGTATCTTATTTAGCTACAATATTTGCAGCTGATCACCTTCATATGTTACACTCTAGGACAACAGAATGCTTTTATATTAGTCACACTGAAACCTCTCCATGCTGTCCCAAATTATGGTTGTCTGTGACTTTTAGATATCTGTTAACAGCTCGGTTCTCTAGGGAAACGTAAAAACAGTAGGAGCACTGCAGCACCTAAGACACGTTACACTGACAGTGCCCTCCTACTCCTTGTAAATGCTGCACGCTACAAGCACCAGTGAATGGGAGTGCTAATTCCTAGAAGGCGAAAGTTTTTGAGTTTCTCTGTGAGCACCTTAATAAATGACACAGTTGTTAACAGCAGCAGAAATAAAGAGATACTTTTGATTGATAAGTTAAGAAGCAAAATACCAACTTTGCAAACAGCTTCTCAAATAAGCCTCACGGGACATGCTCTAATTCTCGGCGCAGTCGAAAAGAAACCATCTACTGACTTTGTAGGGAATTGCCTCCAGCCCTTTGAGACTTTGAACCAGTTTCTTACTCCCATAACAGCATTGCCCAAGCAGTGCCAGTTCTTGATCTGGCTCATACAGGGAGAACACCTCCATACTGAGACTACATAATACGCTGGCAATTGACCAAAGGGGAAACTATCAACAGGTTCCTTTCTGAAGTCAGAAATGCACGGCGTTCACAGTTATTCCTTCATCTACACGCCATACGGGTGAGCACAGAGTCTCACACAAAACACTTCTGGGAACAGCTGCTTACTGGGAAACAAAAGCAGTGCTCAGGACTTTGCCATAGCAAGGACAACATCTGTCTACACACCACATAAGGTAAAAAAAGTTAATATTGAAGTTACTATTTTATTACGTTCCAACACTATTCAGTTAGTGCAGAATGTTAAATTGAATTAAACCAATCGAATGATATTTAATAGAATGCTCATGGCCTCAGGTGGCTTCATATGAACTTTAAATTCTGCTAATTTGTTACAAACCAGTGAAGTATAAAATACGTTGTATAAAGAATGCATTAATTTGACAATGGGCAAGACCGTCTTTTTAATGTTTTAAATGTATTTAAAGAAAATGTCAATAATTTTCACCCTAAGAAAACATATATCATGCACGGATCTGTTTTGCACAAAAGCTTCCTTAGGTATACTGAGAAATGCAGTGGTATTATGAAATATGGAACAGTCATTATTTTGGAGGTAGATGCCATTACTGCTAATATTAATATTAGGGGATATCTAAAAGCGATGCCCTGGATGCCACAGGACAATTTTCCCCCAGGTTTTAGATCCATGTTATGCTACTGAAATCAGTGTTGTTCCAGAGATACACACGGAGTGAAACACACACACGCAGGTCAGAACTTTGTATTCACTTCCACAGACCATCAAGTACAGCTTTGATTGCGTAAACGTCAAAGTGTGTCTTAAATATCCAAGTAACTGTGAATGATTTCAAATCTAAAACTCCCTTGAGATGAACGTAAGACATGTATAGCCCTCAGCTTAATAAAAAAAAAAAAAAAAAAAAAAAATCAGAACAAAGAGCATAACAGTTAACAGGAGAAATAATGGGGACACCATGGCAATACTGTATCGGAAATAGTCTCCTACTTGTAGGAGGACTAATCAGTAAGCACATTCTCACCTGTCCTAAAACTGAATTCTATATTTAAGACTCCATTAAAAGCACGTGAAACTGATTTGCATCTTGCTAAAAGAGGGATTCCCTGACTCTGGCAGCTTTGGAGATCATACTTGTTCAGCTAATTGGGCTTCTTTTTTGATTGCTTTTCCATTTAATAAAAACCTGTGCTCCCTGGAAATGCCCAGTCTTTTTCAATATAAATTCCCAAAAGAATATAATGATAGCTTGGCATAATAAATTTACCACAGAATGGTTTGTGAAGCAATTATCCCAAAATTAAGCAAACCTTACATACATATTCACAAATAGCCACAAGCAGCAGTTACTTCAACAACACCAAGCGAGTGCACTATGCTGTGCTCGTGCTCAGAGCGCACATCACCAGTAAAGTACAATTTCCTAGAAACCCCTTACCTGTCCTCTGGATAAAGAGTCACTTAGAGAGCTACACACAAGTCATTTGTGTTGGGGAGCGGGTGGGTATTAAGCAGAACTGCACACAGTGTGCTCCCCCGAGTCAGGCTTTGCTGCACTCCAGGTGGAAGTCACTATGCCTTTCATGGAGTATCAGGGGCTGCTCCCCCTTCTTCAGCCAGAAGTGCTGGCAACCAGCTGGGCAGAAAGATGTACTGGGCCACTACAAGGTGCGTATTTTTTTTCCAATTGCCTTCACCTCTCTGAGATTCATTCAGGCCTCTGTTAACTTGCCTTGGTTGTATTTTTCCTGAAGTGATGAAATAAAAATCCCATAGTGAGAATGAATAGCAGCATCCTACTTCCCTTCTTGCCCGGGTCTTCTCTCAGTCCTCAGAGTAACCTGGAGCAAGTGTGCAGAAGGAAAGAGAAGAGCTTTTCCAGATCCAGGTAGCAGCAAGTGTTACAATGCCGTTCACTCCCACCGTACATTCTGCAGGCCATTCCCTAAATACTACTTCTGCTTTCCTACCCTACCACTGCCTCTAAACAACGTTGTTAATTTGTTTTAAGAACCTGTACTTTGCAGACAGCTCATTTAAATATATCATTATTACAGCACTGTGGGTGAAGGGAAGAGTAGTCAGAGCCCTAGAGACTCACTGTTTGTACGTATGAGAATGATGCAATTTCTGGATCTAAATAGCAATTCAACATGGAATTACAGGATTCAAACAACAGTTTACATATTAAGAGATTAGGAACCAAATTCAGCTATGGTGCAATCATGACACACAAATGAAGTTCCATTATTGTTATCAAAACCTCTAGAAGTAGCAAAAAGGTAAGAGAGATGTTGACATGATCTATTTTTGTATGGAAATTATATTGGTGGGAAGGAGGTAGGAACATTTGCATAAATTATTTTTTAAAAGCTCATTACCTCCTGCTGTTTATCATTTGAAATCATTATTTATGACATCACATTTCCCTGCTAAAGACATGACCATGAATTCAGAAAGGCTAGCAAGGATCCTAATGTTGGATTTGAGCCACAGTTCATTCTGATATGCAGAATAAAATCCAATTTCAGAATTATATGCAGGGTAAACCACATATAAGCTATTTGCAGTGTATTTGAGTTATCAGCTAGTACTGAACAATCACTGAAGACCACGTTGTATTGAACAGACTCCCACAAAGTTTCATCACTTGAGGGATGTGGAGGAATAGCTGTACACCTGCCTCCTTCCAGGGCTCCACTACTCCTTTAACTACCATCCGTAGTAGGCTAATGCACTCCAACACCACCCCAAAAGCCACCAGCAATAGAAAGCAACCTGTGTACAGACACACCTCTGTGTGCGTTATGTTTCTGTACACACATCCTTGAGCCCTGAAAAGCTTCAGCAGCAGACACTCACTTTGCTGAACCAGTTTGCAGCCCTTTTTCATAAGCCACGTTTCTTTCCACTCGCACACTCCCATCAACAACAGTAAGTAGACAGCAGGTTGGGGAAAATGGAAATGCAAAGGCAGCGGATCCAGTAGTCAGACACTCCAGCCCCACACCTGGAATATGCAGCTTTCAGGAAAACAGCTAGGTTCTGCCATATACTGTTCAAGGCCTTGCTCCCCACAGGTGAGATCTCTCACATCACACAGCACTTTCATTTCGGTTAATGAAATTTGCCACACAGCATCAGACCCAGGCAATAATAAGCAGACATCGAAGTAGTGACCCTCATCCAGAATGTTCCTTTGTAGAAGCACAAGTAAAGAAGAACTAAAATTTTCAAGTTCCCTCAAGTTTTTACTCCACCTATATTGCAGCAATCTAATTTGTAAGTTACAGAGCTGTGGATAATTTGCAGCAATCATCTCTGAAAGCACAAACTGTAAGCTCTCCACCACATACGGAAACTGAGTACAAAGACCTTTTGAACATCAAAAGCCCCAGCTTGCAGTTTTGTTTCAAGGTCTTCCAGTCTGGTCAGGTTTAAACAGAAAGACTCCTCAAGCTGGTTGTCGCAGAAATAAATCAATGCAGATAATTAACCTATTACTATCATGAGAATTGATTAGCATAAAGAAACAAACAGTGGAGCTATCATACACACCACATTTATACTTGCTGTCCACATGTTGCACCTATTCCTCCACGCTTTTTCCTCCAACAACCATCAGAATAATTATTCTCAGAGAGCATTAGCTACAGTTCAAGCTGCAGGCATAATTTACACTTCCTTGGAGACCCAATTATAGGTTATAGGAAACAGTTCTGAAGACAACCTCCCACTCTACAGCTTCATATTTATTTAACTAAACCCCCCCATTGTTTCACTTGCCTTTTGGATCTGGCAGCTGAACAACAGAGTGAGAAGGGCAGAGTAACTTGAAATCCATTGTAAGATGACTAAATACATTCTGAACAGTTTCCCTCTTTGGAATAACCTTTCTCTTCCCTTTTTAGAAATAAAACATGTATTTGTTGTTAAGTGGATCTAATTAAAGCAAACGGGTATTCTCCTCCAGAATTAATAGAAGCGATGCATTGCATCACTCGCCTTATATGATTGCATCAAAACAAGGTTATTTGGGTCCTGGAGATACAACAGCTGTGGCACCAAGAAGGCCAAACTGTACCCCACCAGAAGTCTAAATATGGTTTAATGAACTCTGTAGATGTGCTTTTGGGGGGGTGGGGTGGGGGGTGGG
>KL283657.1:1026-20076 GCA_000699545.1 Podiceps cristatus
TTGCCTAAGTAGTTATCTGGACTGAAGCATTAATTACTACTGCTAGATATGTGGGCCTTTATAACTATTGGGATACCTAAATACATAAAGGGTTGTGCATGTGTTAATGGTTTTATTTTTCTCTCTTATTTAATCCTTAAAGCAATAAGAAACTTTCACCTGACCTGGAGTTTTACATTTAGTGCTTCTCACAGCATCTCTCACCTGTTCACGCCTCCTCCCCTTTCATAACAGAGACCAGTTCATTCTCCTCCCTTTATTCCCTGGCCCTGACTAGGACAGTTCATTTTCGTAGTGTCTGACCACAAAACTCTTTTTGAGGCTTCCTGACAGTGATTTTCTTTATTTTTTGCAGTTGATTTAAAGATGTAGTTATGATAGTTATGGAACTATTTGAACATTTTAGGTACTTTCTAGGGATGGTAACTGTTTGTTTCAGATGTTGAAGGAACAATGAATTTTCTGTTTCTGCTCACATCAGTGGGAACAGAGGCTACATCATCAGTAGTATCTGAAAGGCTACTGTGTGGGTTTAAATTATGTTCTATTGCAACAAAACAGAACTACAGAAAATTAAACTACCACTATCACTTCAATTTTTACAAGATTTCTAGAGTACGTTCATTCCTTAGGGGAATTAAACTGAACTCCTTGTTCTAAATTCATATTTTAATCCATGCAGCATTTTGAGCAATGAAGATAAACCAGGCGCCTACGAACTTCACCTCTCAGTGAAAGATTACTGCTTTGCTAGGGAAGATCGCATTATAGGAATGACGGTTATTCAGCTGCAAAACATAGCAGAGAAAGGTAGCTGTTCATCTTGGTACCCCTTGTTGAGAAACATCTCTGTAGATGAGACTGGGTTAACAATTCTTAGAATACTTTCTCAGAGGACCAATGATGAAGTTGCTAAAGAATTTGTAAGACTTAAATCAGAAACAAGATCTGCTGAAGAAATGGCCTAAAATACCCAAATAATGCAAGATTGTCACCGCCAAGAACATAGATACAATGCTGTTGTCCAAATAGTGCATGCATGTGTGAGTCTGTGGGAATGTTTAACTATGTTTTCAGTGTTACTTATGTACTATATTTGCAAGGTATGTCAAGGAGCTGTATATCTTTTATACATATTTTGGTCTTTGGTAAAGTAATTGTTCCAATGAAGTGCCAAAACTAAGATTATGAGTAAATATTTCATCATATCTTTCTAAATGTTGATTTCACCTCATCACAATTCCTTTATTTTTTGACATTTATTAATAAATAATTAGCTTTTTAATTGATTAATAGGTTCTCTCTGTTAAACTACTATGTTGCTTATTCTAAATTAAGTTACCTCCCTTACTATTATTTTAAAAAAGATCTACCTAGTTTTCTTCAAACTGTCATTTTATGCAAGCCTCATTTTAGGTATCTTACTGATAACTTTTCTATCATTACTACAGATCCAGTTACCTATAGAAAGTGTTTGTAATTTTATATTTACCAATATAAAAGTAATGATTTTTGCATAAAAACTGAAAAAGGATGGAAATATTTTATGCTAATCTTTTTCCAACCTTTCATAAATATCACTGTGAAGAAATGCTGTTAAAGCAAGTTCTCAAGAAGCTGTGCTTATCAGAGTTTGTTACTGATGTTTGATATCTTGAGATAACTTTGTTCTTCAAAACTGCCAAGGTAATATCATATTTGTATTAAAAGAGAGAGTCAGTATCTGTAGAAAAAAAATGCCAATACAGTACAGTATATGTGCTTTAAAATTTTTTTAAATGATATTGTACTGTACAAGGGTTAGTAGTTTGGATATGTAATGCTGGTTTGTGGCTTGTTTCTAGAAATTGTTTATGAAAAGAAAAGATGCTGTTAGCATTTTCACTCAGAGTTATTAATGTTGCTTTACATACTTAGCTGTAACATCAGTTAAGTGCTTTATTTTTTTTTTAGAGAAGTTCAACAGTTTGTACTTATGCAACATTACTATGTATTGCACTAAAGCAAACTCCGTGTCCTGTAAATATATTTAGTGAGAAATTGTAAAATAAAGTATGAAGAAACTGATTTCCCATTTTGTCATTTGTTATTATTTATGTACCTATAGGATTTGTGTGCATGTGAAGCCCATACAGTGGGCTTACATTATAGCTTTATAACATATCAAAGTATGATTTCTAGTGTCTAGCATTTGGCTCTTTTGCAAGTGTAAGATTTGATATGTCAGTGTCCTAAAAAGCTATAATGAGGTAGGCATATATATATAAAATATAATATTCTGTAATAATACACACAATGTTCTGTAATAATACACATATTTGTCATTGGTTTTCATTACAAGTGTTTCTAATAACACAAGTCGTAGTTTTCAGCTTTGCTTAGGGAAAAAAATAAGTAAAAGGAAGGACAGACATATAGCCAGTGTGTTGGTGACAGTCTTTTAAAAAAATGTAGTATGTGACTCCACATACGTAAACCAGATTCTTTCCAGGATATCCTTTCATGAGATATTTAGATAAGATCTTAAGGATGTCTTCAAGCACCCTCAATTACCTCACTTGAATACTGAAAAGTAGATTTGCCATAGGTATATTTAGACATTTAGAGAAGATCTGCACAGCCTTTAGAGTTAACAAGACTTCACTAAGATCAGAGTCAGGGGGATGGGACCCAAGTTATCATATTAGTGCATAACCTGCTGATAGTTGTGCACTGCAGAGTACTTTGTGGCAGAGGGAGATTTGATGGGTATAGTTAACTCATCGCTTCAGAAAGCCATTTCTCCATGCGAGAAGTTATGCTGATGATTTCACATTTCAAAAAGCAGTTCATTAATTTAGACATTAAATGACTCCAACAATTCTGAGAATGTAACTTCAATAATACCTACTAAATATAGGTTGCAAGTAATTGTAAATACCTGCAAAACTCTCCCAAGGATTTAGACACCCAAAATCAATCTTGAAACTAATTCAAGCCTTTAAAGTTTCAGATGTATTTTGTGTGTTCTGATACACCTAAGCGTAAGATCCAGGTGTAGCTCCAGTAACGTCAAAAAAAATTCAAGAGGATTTTATCAGCCTCCTGAAAAATTTCCATTTGTATGTGCAAGTGCTTCCTAATTGTTTTTCTGCAAGGTATAGCCCAAAGCATCTACAGTGGATGACACTTAAAACACATTAAATTTTGCTGTTAATAGATTCTTAAGTCTTAAGTAGACTTAAGTCTCAAATAAAAAAGGGAAATAATCAAGAGATGAGGTTGTTTCTGCAATATAGAACATTATTGTGGATAAAATGCAAAGAGAATTCCACAATAAATCATTTGTGGTTCTGTGAATTAAAACAAAAAGGCTGGGGTAGACAGTTTCTGATTTTTTTTACCTGGAACACTTCTACCTCATTTTTCTGTAGCTGTTTATTCTACTATAAAATGGCACACATTTGGTGTGTAATGTATTCACCGCCCACTTAACTGTTTATCCCTGAGATTCACCTATAAAGGAATAATAACTGAACTTGTCAAAGAAGTAAATTACTGTTCTTAGTGGTCTCCCTCAGTTGTACACACTAGAAGTAATCTGGTAAAGCAAACCCTTATAATCTACAGTTTAAACCAGTACATTTTAATGTTTCACTATTTTGAACAGAGAAATATTTACTTTCTGTATCAAAATTTGCCACATGAAAGAGGAGAGGAAAATATGTTTACATCACAGGGCTGTTGTAAGCGTTATAAATCAAAATGCAAATACATGCAATGGTGTAGCGTGTGCATGTTGAACTCAAACATTCATGTAGTAAACATGATCGATATGGAAAAGGTTTCAGTGCTATTTTAAAAGCTATTCTCTTTTAGGGAAGTAAATATTCCATTTAAAAACAAAACAAAACAAAACAAAAAAAAAAAAAAAAAAAAAAACACACACCCTAACACCTGAATTTCAATTTATGAGAAAATTTTCTTAATTCAGCTGAGTTAACCTCAGTGAACTGGTAACTGTTTCTGCAGTTTCACTTCTCAGTGACAACTCATAATCAAAATTCTACTTGGAATTCCATTTGTACTGGTTTATTAAGAAGATAGCAAATATACATACAATTAGTAACTGTAATTAGTACTTTACATTAGTAATTACTAATTACAATTAGTAATTAGTAATACTAGCAGACATTCTGAAATCTAAAACAACTTATCTAAATTTTATTTTGTCTAATGCCATATTTAAATGACACCTGCATTAAGAACACAGCACTTGAACTGACCTTTAGCCTTTTCATACAGGACTCTGAACCCAGGAAACTGCTAAAATACCAATGGAAACATCTATCAGATGGAACTCAATCTGCATGGTTCTTCATACACTCTCTTTTGGAAAAAGATTTATTATCAAAACAATAAATACGTAGCTGTTGGGCCATCACCAAGAGACTCAGCAGGTCCCAGCAACAAACTATGAAAATATTTTTCAAATTGTTTCCTCCCTATTGGCTATTATCTAGCTATAATCTTTTCTATGCAAGTAAATCTGGACTTCAGTAAGATTTCAATCTCCTCTTATGTCGCATATGTTCCATCAATGAAAATCCCCTAAGGCATATTTTACCACAATGCAAATAGATATAAAAAGTTTTTCTGTATCCTGGAAGAATCAAGAGACCCTTTTTTTTTATGAATTCAAGAAATGCATGTGCAATACCACCATTTGGCTTAGTTATCACTCTAGCAACATTCCCCATATATATTTTAGCATATTCATAACTACAGTTTTCTTTGTGCAGCTTCTTCACAGACATTTAAAAAGAGATCATTTACACAAGCTTACTTAATAGAAGTATTCGACACTTAAACAGGAAGAGTTAATTCCAAGAAGCTTTACAAGTTTTGTTTATAAAATTTGTTTCCCCCTATGAATTAAAGAAGTGATTTATACAACTTATTCACATTAGTTGTTAATAGGAATTGTTGGCCACTATAAATCTCCTGTTTAAAGAAGAAGGTGAATCGCTTTATTTTACGATCATTGCTATTTCCAGAAGAGAACACACTGGCAGATGGGAATCTGTTCTCAGTGAAGTCAACGGGAGCTTTCTCCAATGGCTGCTCTTCAGTCGTTTCATTCAAGCTGGGCAATTTAGCTAGAGCTACTGTAACCATTCGGGATATGTTTTTTCCAATTTACAGGTCGACTAGAACTTTGAAACTCATTAGAAGTTAAGATGGGCTTAATCAGAAAGATTTGTTGGAGGGAATTTAAACTCCTCTGGGTGCTGAATGTGTTTTGATAAACATGTTATCTCGTCAAGACTGTTTGCATCACTAGTACAGGTTTACACAAGAGAAAGGATTAAGGTGCCAAATGCCTATCCTAAAATCACAGAATAACTGAGGTTGGAAGGGACATCTGGAGACCATCTGGTCCATCTCAGTCTCAAAGCTGGACCAAAGGAAACAGGCTGTTACACAAAGAACTGCAAAACCAGATCTACCTTCAGGTTTTGCACCTTAAGATAGATTCAATGAGGACGATAGACGTAAGTCTAACAAATAGCTAAATCACAGCTGTGACATATGGCAAACAGTACTTATAAAACAATAGCTTCCATGGCTCCACACTAACTTGGAGTGGGCCTCTAACAAAATTAGTATCATTGCCTTTGAATAGCAATAACTACAAAATCTGTACAAGGCCTCTGTATAAAGATCTTTCATTATGAAAACAAGATGTAACAAAATGAGAACATCGCTGCGTTTATTAATTTAATCATTACAGTTAATGCTAATCACGAATATAATTATTATTTTGGTTTTAAGCTCTCCATTAATTCACATTTGTCCAAAGACAGCTGTAAATACTACATCTAATTTCTTACACTTCCTATTTTATGGCAAGAGACAGAACAGAATTTGCTTGTAGAGACCTCTCATCCTTTCTGCGTGCCCTTTGCCCTCTGTGATTAAATGCATGCTGATTTGCAAGGCATAATCAGCTGGAAAGTCATTATTGCATTAGTGTATTTAAAAGAAATCTTATGTATAAAGTTCTTCTCTCTTATCCAAATAGAGAAAAGTGTTAACTACTGTGCTGGTTTTATCTGGGATAGAGTTAATTTTCTTCACAGTAGCTAGCACGGGGCTGTGGTTTGGATTTGCACTGGAAACAGTGGCGATAAATGCTGGTACGTTTTCGTTCCTGTAGATCAGCGCTGGCACAGAGTCAAGGCCTTTTCTGCCTCTCACCCCAGCAGCGAGGAGGCTGGGGGGCACAAGGAGCTGGGAGGGGACACAGCCGGGACAGCTGACCCCAACTGACCCAAGGGCTATCCCATACCGTATGACGTCAGGCTCGGCATATACAACTCAGGGAAAAAGGAGGAAGGAAGGGATGTATGGAGTGATGACGTTTGTCTTCCCAAGTAACTGTTCTGTATGTTGAAGCCCGGCTTTCCTGGAGATGGCTGAACACCTGCTGCCCATGGGAAGCGAGCGGTGAATGAATTCCTTGTTTTGCTTTGCTTGCATGCACAGCTTTTTCTTTGCCTATTAACCTGTCTTTATCTCAACCCAGGAGCTTTTTCACTTTTACCCTTCTGATTCTCTCCCCCATCCCACTGGAGGGGAGCGAGCAAGCAGCTGTGTGGTGCTTAGTTGCCAGCTGGGGTTAAACCACAACAATATCAAACGAGCACAACAGGAGAACAAAATCCAGGTATTTAAAACAGCAGATTTTGATAAATAATTCAGTATATTTAAGCTAAAAGTAGTGTTTTCCCCAAGCAATAGAAATCTGACTTGAAAATTCAGAGTCAGCATCAACAAGAGTCTCTGGATCAAATATGCCCTGTGCATACAGTACAGCTCCATATGAAAAACTATCCTGTCAATTAGTGTGGAAAATATGCCAACTAGTGTCCAATAGGAAAGTATTTTTAACTCAAACAGGTTATCATCAACAGAGTTACTTGAGAAGCTTACAGAACAGAAATAATAAAACGATATTTTTATTGTTTCTCTATTTTACTAGTTTTCATTGATATTTTCATGCTAGTGACTGTAGAATTCAAATATGTAGGCAAATACTGAAAACAGAAGAATAATTTACCATTACCAGATTAGTCTGAATTAAATATCCATTTCTTACAAATCATAGAACCATAGAATGTTTTGGGTTGGAAGGGACCTTGAAGATCACCTAGTGCCACCCCCCTGCCATGGATGGGCAGGGACACCTTTCCCCCCGACCAGGCTACTCAGAGCCCCGCCCAGCCTGGCCTTGAACCCTTCCAGGGATGGGGCAGCCACAGCTTCTCTGGGCAGCCTGTTCCAGTAATCCCTTGAAAATTAAAGAAAAGGGCTGAACAAACGTGGGAGCCATTAAATTATTGTATTAAATAAAATTCAGCTAACATACATACAATTAACATAAATGGATTCAGTGTTGTTTGTGAGATACAGCTGGCAAGTGTTAGAATATATTCAAGTTATTTACACATGTTTATTTTGATGGTATTTTTGTATCATTTGTGTTTACATTTTGGTATCACATTTATGTGATCGATCCATACTATCAAAAATTCATAGACATGAATTTTCTGGAAACATTTAAATTATTTTAGAAATTATTATCAGAGATGGAAGACAAACATCAGACGGTGACTAATAAGCAGCACTGGGGTATTACAAAAAGATGTCCCTTGAAGTCTTTGTTGAAATAAACTTTTGTGTGCTACTCTGAGTGTACGCATACACACACTACAGAGTAGAAATCAAGTTGTAAACGGTGAATGTACAAAACCTAATTTGAAGACAAATTCATTTGAGAAGAAAATGAACAAAAAGATCTTTTCAAATAGATTCTATAGCTGAAAATCTGCTTACCTAAACGAGCTGTTCCTAAATGACCCATGGCCTATGACCATTTTGCTATGAAAATTCATGTTCAGATTTCAAAGAGTGCAGCAATTAAAATTGAAAGCCTTCCCTGTGAATTTAGCTGAATTAATCACTGCAGAATATGAAATAACAAGTGGGCATACTGTATACTTTGTAGTGAAAGCCATTGAAATATCATAGATTCATTTTCAACTAAATAAATACAAAATAATCAGAAAAAATAATCCAAGGAAGAAAGAGAAGTCTGCTCTTTAATATTTTTCTGTTATTTATTTCTACTACAGTACTGACAGTACAGTCCTAGGATCCAATCTGCATTGACTTGGGTTCACATAAATTAACACCTATTCCTCTAGTTTTTCAGGACGGTATTACGAGTTCCAGGCAAAAAAAAAGAGACAACCCAGAGAGCACTATGGGCCACAGAACCAGCTTACTGAGCGGTTCACAGCCCTGGTCTCTAAACTGCACTTGTACTGTGTACATACATATGGATAAAACATAATTGCATTGGTAAGCACAATTGACTTTACTGGAGTTGTAACAGACCACACTCAGACAATAATCAGAGATCTCTGTCTTCACTCACCCTAGATACACGAGAGCTTGCTGACAATTACTGCTCTTGGTTCACTGCAGTTCACTGATAGTTACTGAGGCAGCTCTAACTTTCATTCCTTTGAAGTCTAAGAGGCCGCACATTTTGTTCATAATGTTTACCCATTTAAGCAGTAAATTTTTTGTTGCTGAGTGATGGCAGTTGACTGCAATGTGAGTTAAGCCTCCAGGCCTGAGGTCACGACACTAAGAAAAAAAATGTCAATTACAACAGAATCAAAAAATGAAAATGAATTGCCAAAATATGCACTGAACAGTAGAATGCTAATGGAAAACTACAGTGTGGTGAATGCACTTCCCTCCTCTAGATAAGTCTCCTCGATTTATTTGAGTAGAGAAGGTGCTGTACATACACAATGCCTGCTAGCTTGGTTTTAGTTTACAACACATGGCAGGGTTTGGCTATGAAAACCACATAGAGTTTATATGCATTATGTAGCAGTCGTACATAAAAAGCACTACATACAAGGAAACAGGATACACAGAATAACTGCATTGTTATGTTTTAAAATTCTTAGTGACCAAAATTTTAACATCTGAAAGGTAAGATAAAAAAGAAACAGAAATGCAGACCATGCCTTGCTTTTACAATTGAAGTGATACAAGTGCTTTGACTGAATAGCTGTGATCATTGCTCTTGGGGTAAAAGCCAAGACCCTGGAAGACAGGAGGTATTTGCTAATAAAGAAAGAGGACTCTCAGCAGGGGTGGCAGGAAGAGAAGACTGCATTACAGGTGAAGGGTAAAATGGCTGAGTATTTTACTGAGATAAGGAAAGGAAACACAATGATCTTCATAACCTAATTAGCCAGTGAAGGATCTTTTTTACAGTCATCTTCACTGTATTTTTCCAATGGTATGGAGAGACATTGAGAGGAAAAGATGAAGATGAAGGAGAGAGAGAGATGGACGAGGAAGAGGGCTGAAGAGGGCAGTCCAGCCTTAGCTTGCATTCCTTAACTCATAGCAGAACCAGAAGACACTAGTTGTGACTTTGATACAGAACATGGACAGGTAGATCTGTGTCTGTATTTTTGTCACATTCTAGTCTAGTCCAAGAGTTACTTCTGTGGATTGTGAGTTCAATAAATGTAGAAGACAGAATTTGATCCCTGAGAGGGTCTCCCCACTCCTTTTGTACTAAGTGGAGTCTAAATGCATGAGTTCTGCATTTCACTAGCCTCCTACAAAAAGATAAACATATTCACAGCCTGGAGGCCATCACAAACATGTTCATGCTAAAGAGTCTGCAGAGATTATTTCCCTGAATAACATAAATCCAAGACACAACAACATTAACTATTTGGAATATTCTCTTGAGGAGCTTGAGAAACAACAGCAATTTGTATCTAGTGGTGCATCAATGTATCAACGTGCTAATTTGCACCTAAGTGACACTATTAAATCAATATGCCCTTAAAATGCTGTCCTCTTTTCCTATGTAATTTGTGAGAAACTCACGTGCCAGACTGAGCTTCCTCAGCACAATCACCACTATGAAATTAGGTCTAGTCCCTCGTTCTCCACTACTCAGCTTGACATTAGAGATGACACATTGCAGGAGCCACTGAAGTGAGCTGGATTCAGTAGCAGCAGTGAACTTAACTCCTATCAAATACGCTCTATAATGTTCAATAGCCCATATAATTGCAGCACATCTTCTCTCTACTGCAGAGAATTTCATTTCTGATCAGGGAGAAATTCCACAGCACAAAAAAAAAAAAAAAAAAAAGAAAAAAAACCAAACCAAACAAACAAACAAAGGTCAGGAATACTGTTTACATTTAACATTTGCTTACTGCACTTTTATTAGATGGAAACATTGAAGAGTATAACTCTGAATATATATCCTTCACTGTCCCTCAGACAATAAGTAAAGCGTATATACAAAATCTTTTGTATAAACTGAATCTCTTTTCTATTACAAAGTTCGTATAAACAGCCTGCAATTTTGGCAAATACTATTATTTAGATTGGCCATTTAAATAATCTGTGAGAAGGTGTTAAATCTTTCTTTGTTGAATGTTCTGTATCAGCTATTGAGGCTACTGCCAGTTAAAAGGGTCATATCTGGCTGAATGCAATGGCTAGAATCAGGTTGTTGAAACGCAGAACTGGTTTGAAATCCAGTGCTTCCCACATTGTTTCTATTAGCAACCGCAATCAACTAGAATACTTAAGAGAATAACATCTGACTTTATGCAGAGAGGAAAGTGAGCACATTAGAAAACATAACTTGCCAAATAGAGGAGGAAAGCTTGGAAGAACATCATTACAGTAGCAGTTTGCATCTGGATGACAGTACCAAATAAAATATCACTGAAAAAAAAAATAGCCAAAACAAGAAACATTGCAATAAAACAGAGAAGAAAAGGCAAAATTGAAATAAAAGGGCCTTTCTGCATAACAAAGACTGCAAAACTCTAAATTTCAGACCTGTCAGCTACAGAGTCCTTTGAGACTTTTACACTGTAAATTATTTAGACAACCGACTGACAGAGGATAATTAGCAGATATCTGTATACCAAGGTGACTGTGACTAACTATAAGAAAGAAACAAACACAAAACTCTTCAGATCATATTGTGAAGGAGGGCTAGCATGAGGAATAAAGTCCTAGATCCATTTTGAGATTCCATGGTAAGAACAAAGTTTATTAGATTTATATCAAGTACCAAATATACCTTCAATATTCTTTTGGTTAATATTTCATAGGGAAGCGGTACAAGAGGCTTTTCCCATTCTTTCTGCCCACACCACATGCTCATTAAAGGTTTGTTGTCAGAGAAGTGTTTGAATAAAAGGTAACAAACAGCATGGCACAGCGGCTTTTACTACGTAAAATTTTAGTCAGACAAGGACATAATATCAGAAAAATAAGCTAAATTGTGGGGACGGGTGACCAAAACACACAAACCCATTAATATGAGTTGGACTTTCTCCAGTCAGAGCTAAAGGTGTACAGTCTGAGTGAGGAGACTTGTTAAAGACTGCAGGAGCACCAAGTCACTACTTACATAGTTTTGAGTTTATCTGAATTTTCAACCTGGGAACCCAAATGGTTGTAACCTTCCTTCTTGGCCTGCTTCAGGTAGAGTTCTTAATTTATGCTATCTTTCCCTCAGTGTTAATATACAAAAAATGCTACAGCTGTTGAGGCTAAAAACAATTTGCTGCACACCAGGGCTTTGTAGTGTCCCAAAGATTTGAGCACTAACTAGGCCAGTATGGCAGTTCAGGAGCTTACTGGTGGATTCTTTGTCTCAAAGCCAAAATTAACTCTTTATATATTTAGCCCACGCATTTACATTAGAAAAAGGCAAGTTGTGAGAGGGCAATTTTTCTCCTGTGTTAAAACTTCAACAGTTTATGATAATATCCATGCCACTTCAATAGTACCCATGGAGCAATCACGATCAGGTAACCAGTTCCATAAACACTGTGAACAAACACTATGTGAACCAGAATTTGTATTCCAAAGGAACATATAAATGAATGCATAAACTCACACTCAGAAAGATAATCTCATAGTACAACATTTAAAAAGAAATCTAGGGAAGTTGTTCAAGATTACATCTCTTGTAAGGATATTCACCTATTTTTTGTCATTAGAGTTGAAAGTAACCCTACACATAATTCTGCATTATTTAATTTACCATTCAAAAAAACATATCTCAATAGTAACACCTATAAACACCTGCTTTTCAAAACAGTCTAGTATAAGCAGATTTATGTTCTGCAAAATCAGGACAATTAAAACAGAAGAGGAAAAAATGATAAAAATAAATATGAATATGGTGCTTGTCACCAGCATAAATTCATTCACAAATGTGACTTACAGGAAGAAATCATTCTCAATGAGATTTTTAAACTGTACAATAGAAGAATGAGCTCTGTGAAACTGTTCTTGAGATAAGGGCATGACTGGATGCTAAAAGATTCAAAAAGAAGAATCAGAATCCATAAAACATGAAGGGTCAAAGTTACCTTTGGCTGCTAGCTTCTCAGATCATTTTAAATATTTTTTTATATCACATTTTGGTGTCAACTTTTATATTAAAAGTAAATTCTGCTTTATTTTGCCAAAGAAAGAGCACTATAATCATGAAAATGAAAGCCATTCTCATTTTAAAATGAAATATCATTAGAATTATTTTTTTTTTATGTTGCATAAGATTGCATTGATACCAGACTCAGTACATAGAAGGTAACTCAACTTCAGTGAATTAATTTTCACCTTTTAAAGACACCAGATTTCAGAATTTACCATATTTTTCCCTCTCTGAGGCCTGATTCATACCCTACTGAAAACGGGAGTTTTCCTGTTGAATTCAATGTACTTTCCACTTCTCCCTAAGTCCCAAGTATGATGTACGAGCACGCTTGTATAAAAGCAGATGTGTCCAGAGAACAAGATAATCTACACATGGGAATGCATATTAATTGATTTATAGTCTCTGCTACAGATGTGTACATTGCTCTAACATGCACCCTCATTTTAGTATTCATATTTCCTGGTGTTATTATAAGAACAGAGTTCTGATTAGGTCATCAGTGAGTCAAAGATCATAAGTCAGGATTTCAAGAAGTGAGCACCTCTCAGCATTCACCCCGTGCTGCTAACCTACCCAAACCCATATTCTTCTGAGGGAAGCAATGTCCCATCATCATTATTCGCACACAGGGACACTGAGGGAGCAAAATTAAATCATTTCTTTACACTATAGAGGGCTAGTGACAGAACCAGAATTGAAATTCAAGCAGCCTTAGCTTCCAAATTTACTCTCTCACCATTGCACCTTGCTTTTTTCCTGAGGCACAATATGAGGTATGTCACTATCTCTGTCTACAGTTATGGGTGTTTACTGTTCAATGATTTTATTAGCCCAAGTAGGAAGACTTCAACCGACTTTGGAAGGAGGAAACATGCCCTCTGGTAATTGTAAGTAGTAAGTAACAAAGTCCATGAATAATCCAACTCCTTGAAATTTCTAGAGGATTATACAAATATGAAAAGTAAATCCATTTTCACTGTAGTGAGGGTATCAATATTCAGAAGCAAACATATAATTAATTCATAAAAGTCATCACTAGAGAATATTTCAGAATGCTTCTTTACCTATATATCCAATATTTGCTTTAAAAAAAAGAAAAAAAAAAATCACACTTTTATATTGTGCAACTAACAAACACATTAAGTCAAACTCCTATTAACCCTTTCTGTTTCAAACAGGCAAATGGCTAATGTAATAACTATAACTTCTGGGATCCTGATTACAGTGAGAGTAAAAGCATGAGGCACTTGAAATCACTGTTTATCCAAACTATTGAAATAAAATATAAATATGTAGCTCAACCTCGGCATTTATAGGCAGCTCTTAATGGAAAAAAAAACAAAACAACAACAACAAAAAAACCCCTACCAAACTGATGAAACCACACAACTGAACAGGCAGATGAATTAGAAAAGCAAAATCTGAACCTCTGTCTCAGCTCAGAGCCTTCTACAACTACTGCTTATACCCAGTATCATCTTTGCTGGTAGGTTTCACTTAAAAACTAAACTAGGGTGCCATATATCTACAGACTATTATTAATGCAATTTGCTTTGTTATCAGATGGTAAAGCTGCCTGAGGTTTGACCATAAGACAAAGATTGGTAATAAGAAATGACAGTAGGAATCAGGTATTAGTGCTGTTTAAACCCATGTAAATTAATTCTCCTTTTTACTGTTTTTTCTGTTGATCCAATTCATATGTTCATCTGTTCATATTCACTATTCACTATTCAAAAGGTATTAATAACACTTCTACTTGAGTTTTCACCATTAAAAGTAGACATCCTTTATGTTTTCTGAAATACTAAATTTTTATTCCATATGAAAAATACATCACATCATCTGCAATTATTTGAATTTCTCTCACACAACTCAGAGAGAGATAACTTCTTTTTTTGAAAGAGGTTGTTCAATAACTTTATGCCCTTTGCAGCTAAAAATGCAAAAGCTACTGCCAGGAACTAGAAAAAGTTGCATGCACCACAGCCATCGATAATTCTTGCAAGACAATTAGTAATTTTTCTGCTAAACTGTGAATAACAAGATCACACAAATAATTAATTTACAGCCTCACTAATATATTAAAAAACTCCCCTATTAAAAAAAGTGGTAAATCCTATTTCCTGTCACTAGATATCAAAAAGTCAAGTTCAAAGTAAAAGTCCAAATATCCAAAAAGGCTGAGTATTCTTCAAATTTAAGGAACTACTTCAATTCATTAATCTTCAAGGGCAAATTGAGATCCAAATTCAAAATTCAAAGCTGACAAGGTTTTAATTCAGCCTTAGCATGCAGTCTGATCTATGATTATACCGAATTTTAAATTAAGTTACAGACAACTAAGAAAAATACTTTCCTCTAGGAAAAAGTAGGGAAGAAAGATTATCTGCTTACATTTGTGTTTTAGTACAACATGTTTTATAGCATATCTGGTACTGATACACTTTATATATGCCAGCAATTATCTGAAAAAATGCAACCAGAAGTAGATATTTTTGCTGTAAAGGGATTCTCAAAATAGATAAGGCACAGGATAAGAAAGAGAAACAGAGACCAGTGCCTAAGGTCATAGAATAAATCCATGCCAGAACAAGGAACAGAGCCAGGCTTCTGAATGCCAATTCAGTCATCTATCTGCAGATTATGCACGTCACAGTTACTTATTCTGCAGCACTATTCTGACCAACTAACCCAGGAACTCAAGAAACTGATTTTTTTGCTTCATTGGCATGCGACCACACTATTTGCGAACAGTAAGTACAATGTTGCTAAAAATTATTCAGAAATATATAAAGGCAGAGAACTGAGGGTCATTTGGAAATACCATTATGAACATTTCTACAAGCCCCCACGCACAATCATACAGCTATTTGATAAATTTTGCCTCTATTCAAACTGGAAAAAGAGGGACTTCAAGTCTTATTACCCTGAGCTCTTCCCAAATCAATTTCATGTATCTCATAGTGAGAGAACTGAACTGGAAACCAGTCTGTCCTACATTTCTAAATGCCCCTTAGTTCAGTTGGGACAATTTTTATTATTAACCTTGAATTTGCCCTGTAATTAAAAGATAAGGAAGTATTAAACATTATATTGCAAAGATCATCTGCTGTGATTGTTGGAGAGAGGCATGTCTGCTAGACACTGAGGATTCAAGGCAATTCTTTTTCATTAAAAATATATAATTTTTAGTTATTAGCCAGGAGCTGCTTTTATGTTATGAATTAAATTTCACAGAAAATGGCTCAGATTAAAAATAAGATTTCTTCAATCATTGCTGAAGTAATTAATTCCCATTGGATAGTCCTAGGAAAGCAGAATAAATATGTATGAAAAAGCAGCAAAGGCTAACACCTACACTTTGTCAAGGTTATTCTATCAGCTGGCAACAGTTACATAGTACAAAAAACACACCTTTTTAAAAAAAAGATCTATTTGAACTTTAACTTTTCTTTAACTTAAACTATCAAAGTAGTAAGCTTCTAGACTCGAAAAACTGTCACAACTACTATTTAAGTAGTTTGGCTTTTCTCACAAAATATATTTGAAAAATAACCTGTAAGTCTTTACACAAAGGGGATCAAGTCCATTTTAAGAAGGATGCATGTATAATGTACTGTCCATGTACAGTTCTTTTAGATGAAAAACCTTGAAGAAGAACTAAATTTTAAGTAAAGGTCAATTCAAGGACTTGAGAAAGAAAAAAAGACCAAGAAAGTTCAATTTGAAGCCCATCGGGTTACTATACAGAACATGTTCATTAAAGACAACCTATTTCCAAAGATATTTCATTATTTAGTATATAGTTAGTGTTTAATTCTTGACTACACCTTAATTTTTTCTAAATAATAATTCAGAATTATTATTTTGGGATACTGTTTCAAAACATGCTCAAGAACACTCCTTAAGAAACTCTCCATCTCCATGAGGAAGAGTTCTTCCTTTTGACAGTTAATAACCCGAAATTAAAGAGAGCTCTGTTTTGAATATATACACATTATACCTCTCCTTCACAAACTTATTAATTATGAGAAGTCAGAAACACATAGAAAAGTGGTCCTACCAGATGATGCGAAATTATTACACAAACCATAAATCTAACAGATCTCATTTGATTGGAATGAAGGTCACAAGTGCGAGGTTCCATTGTTTGACAAAGCCCCTCTCACGTGCACTCACACTTGCTAATGCAATTTGGCAGATGACAGCAGTGAGCATTCCTAGCAGTTGAGCCTACAGTTCTGCTACACAGAAAACCAAAGTAATTAAGAGTATGTAAATTGGACTTATTCCTGAATGCCTAATTGGACTTGGAAAATCAAGACCACTACCATATGCACATAGGAAAACACATTCTGAAAACAATTAAAAAAAAAAAAAAAAAAAAAAAAAAAAAAAAAAAACAAACAAACAAACCAACCCCCATCCCTATTAGCCAATGATGTTCAAATGAGCAACTTGTGTTGCATTTAGTTGGGGCGGAATAACACTGACATTTGTAATGATTAATAGAAGCACCTTTCAGAAGGAAAAAATTCTCTTCTTCAAATTAGATATAAAATGACAGATGCTCTAAATACAGGGTGATTTATTTTTCTTCACTAAATATTATGTTTAAATAATATTACTATAGGAAGTCATGTTTTCACTTTCCTGACCCTTTCAATATCCAGCAATACACACATTTACTTCCTGACTGTTTAGAAAATACCTAAACCACACATCAGCCACCATAGCCTCTAGCCATGAAGTTCTCCTTTTGTTGGATTTTAGCTTAGTAAAAGAAATGGTTCATCATTTTTTCTTATTACTGCCATTAGGTCATGGATCAGTTTCCTTTGATCACAACAACACAGCATTCCCATCTTTCTACATGGCTCAGTTACACAGAAGCACATTACATACACTTTAAAACTATAAATGATACAATACTAGTCTCAATATTAGACAGTCTTAGTCTCATAAGAAATTATGCACGCCATCCTTCTGTTAACTGTTGGAATCTACAGAGCTCAGCAGGTTAACCAAGACCCCATCTACACCAGGAAACACATTTATACTTCTCTCACTACTGCTGACACAATTTCACCTCTGCTGACTTTTATATCAATGAGTAGATTTTGCATTTCCAAGTATAGAGCAGGCATATATGAAGTGCTATTACGCAGTTACAGTCTGAAGTCACACAGAACAAATTTCAGAATAAATTTCACTGAAACGTGCATACAAAATGCAAACATATTCAGAATCAAGACACAACTTTAGAATTTTTACACCTGTAGCAAGTAAACATGAAAAGGAAACATCTATGAAGTTTACAGGTCACAATCAAGTTCAGTTGAAAAAATCCACCACCTGAGGAACTTACAAACATTTTTACACCATTGAGAGGTTGTACTGAAACTGCATGCCAAATCTCTAAGAAGCACTGAGCAGCTCTTGTGCTCAGATACTAAATGTTCACAGCAATTGCTTAGTGAAGGTTGACTGGATGTTACCATCTCCACCTGGTTAGGTAAAAGACCCTATAGATCCAAAAAGGTGGATCAGCATCTTGCATTGAGTTTTGGGGCACATAAGAAATGAACTTATCCAGAGTCTCTAAACCAAAATTATGATCCCTGTCATCACAAACTGCTCTCTTCTGTCAGACTGTTTCTAGACATCCAACAGTTTTTAAGGCCTGATTCCTCCCCATTCTGAACTCTAACACCAGTATGAAGAATCACAGAATCACTAAGGTTGGAAAGGACCTGTAAGATCATCAAGTCCAACCATCAACCAACACCACCAAGCCCACAATGCCTCATCCACACGTTCCGTAAACACCTCCAGTGAGGGTGACTCCACCACCTCCCTGGGCATGAATGCATCAGAGCATCTTTACCAAATTTTTACACCTCTTTTGCAGTCTTCTGCACTGGTAAGAATAACCACATAGGGTGCAAAGCAACAGAGAATTCTATCCACATCACACTGTTGTCATAAGGCAAAGGTGGACTTTCCAACTTTGACTTTAGTGGCTAGCTGTCAGCAAAGCTGTCAAAGACACATCCTGTTTATTGCATTTTGAAGAAGTACTTTCTTATGCTAAAACATGAAAATGGAACTTTTATACTTTGATTTTCCACAGATTCAAGAGATCTTGCTTCCTTATTGAATCTTCCTCAGGTACTGTTTCACTCCCCATGACCCTGGGAGGCACACACATTCGTCAGGGACCAACTGCAGGGGCTAAGCCAAAACCAGCACGTTACAGTACTATTGATCACCCTGCAAACTGGGTGGACCCTTCAGATTAAAATGTGGTAGAGTCTGATTACTGCCAGAAGCCAACGTCACATTCTGCCTACAACAATATAGTTCAAAAGGTAATAGTAACCTGAATTCAAGTAATTAAACCACACAAAGATGAAAGGATCTTGTATAGGTTTTGAGTTGATTTATAAGACATTTTTCAGCTAGCTGTCTTTGACTCTTTC
>JMFS01114491.1:0-13511 GCA_000699545.1 Podiceps cristatus
GAGAAGAAACTAGCTACCACCCCTCTGAGTCTGATGATGCTTCACTGACTCCATCTGAGGTCTTCAGTTGTTGCAAGCTTCTTTGAGGCTGGGGTCCAGGAGAGACACAAAGCAGGGAGGAGGGGGAGAAGAAGAAAAGAAGCCCCCCACCAGTAAGCATGGGCTGCTTTTTTTTTCTTTTTTTATGGAGGTCTTCCGCTGATGCACTGACATGCGGTTCCTGCCAGACGTGCAGAGTCCCCCAAGAAGCCTTCTTCCTCCTTTTTCACGCCTTTGGCCCTTGCACAGGCGCATGAGATAGTTTAGCTCCAAACTGTGGAGGCGATGGTTTTTCCAAGGTAGAACGTTCAATGCCGGGAAATGGTGGTGCAGCGGCAATGTCACGACAAAACCGCATTTACTATTGGTTCTCTACACCCTCCACTAGAGACACTGCACTTTTGAAACTAAAATGAAGAGCACCACTGGACAAACAATGACATAGAAAGGAGACATTTGCTTACATAAAGATCCAATATGACAGACTATTTTTCTTGGCTGAAACTCCCAAACCACTACTTGTCTTATTGTACTTTTATATGTTTTTCTTTCTGAAAATGTATGTATCTTCCTTATATTTGTAGCTTCAGTCATACAGTTTGAAAAAACAGCAGTTCATCTTGTTAGGGTATGATCTATTGCTTGCTTTTGTAGTTTCTTCCATAAATATCTCTGTAAGTGTACATTAATTTTGCATCTTAACAAGAATTATGAACAAATTTCACAGTGGAACACCAAATAAGCAAAATTCATCTGATGGGTTGTAGTTGGTTCTGATGAAAATGACACACATTCAATTTTAGCGCAAACTGCAATATGATGAGTAAAGAGGTAGAAGATGGAAAAGAGAAGTGATCCTGAAAGTCATGGTATTGACCATTTTAGGCAATAATTAGACCATCCAAAGCTTCTAGGTGCTAGCTGAACCAAGCTACCTGGGTGGGTGCCTGGTTCTCAGCAGAACCATTCCTTCTAGATGCTGCAGTAATGGACAATTTACAATGAAGGCAGCAGCTATTACATGCTAAGTCTTCCACTGTGGTCTTCGAACTTCTAAACAATCATTGATTAGAAATTGCTCTAAAGTCAGGAGGAAGTATACTGTATCTCCCAGATGCTACTGAATTCTATATTGTACTTTCCTACAGTAATCATTTTTTTGTACCACACTGTCTCTTTAACCAGGGAAACAAATGTATTGTCAGGGAAAAAGGGGGAAAAAAATATATGACTAATGCATAGGGTTCGCACAACTTTGGTTGTGTGGTAACAAGATCAATTACCTTCCTTTCTTCTGGCCAGAAGCCTCTATGTGGTTTATAAAGCAGTTTACTAACAGGCTGAGAAGAAAATACTTACAAAATGTGAGACTACAAATGAAAAATTGCTGTGAATAATGGAATTCCTTTAAAGTGATTTTTCTTTTTGCTGTCATCTTGTTCTTAGGTACAGTCATATGGAAGTAAAATTTCAGTCTCTGCCCATTAAACCAAATTAATGTCCAGTTGTATATTTCAAAGACAAACATCTGTGTTGTATTATAAATTAGGTCAATAGTACAGTGATAAAAGTGTCAAATATTTGCATGCCTTACATAAACCAATATGCCAATGGATTTTTTTTTTCATCATTTCTTTTGTGGCAGGAAAAAAGTCAGATATTTTCTCCATTTACATTGCACTTCCAGTTTTGGAGTGCAAATGGGTCTCTGAACTTGTCAATTGTGTTCACAGTTCCCCTGTTTTCTTGCACTCACATTGTAGGTTTCCCACAGACACTGAAAGCAAGATCTAGACACTACTTAGATCTTGTACTATGCCCAGTCCTACAGCTTGCTTCTCTAAAAGTCTCTTAACATCCGCAGGGGTGGAGTGCTGGTGTAGTTCCTTCTCTGTTTCCCAACTCACCACATTGATGTAGCAGCAAACAAAACTCTCCATAGAAGAAGACCTCTTACATGCAGCGTGCCATGGAAAAATCCATCCAGGGTGCATTTGATGCTGCACAAATGTGGTGATCTCAGCATCTGTAGTGATGCAGGATTTAGTTGCTATCTATATTCCTTTTTTTATTCTGTCATCTTAATAAAATAGCTGTTTTAATAAGATTTTAATCAGCTATTTGTTGTCAGGCCTTTATCACTGAGATCAAGAAAGAACCTGTACTGCCTCTCTCTCTCTCTCTCTCATTCCCCTGCCCCAGTGCAGAGCAGTTGCAATCTCTGCATTATCATCTATGAAAGTGGCTGCAGAAGGGGTTCTGCTTCAGAGCAGTGCTTGCTACCAGCCCTGTTGCCCTCGCTCTTCCCTCCTAGTGTGCACGCAGTGCACAATAAAACCACCTGTGTTTGTAATTTTTAAAAGACTGAGAAAAGGGCAAATTTCAGTCCTTGTTTGGGTTTTCTAGTGATATGAATCCTCTTTGCAGCCTTATGCTGAAAATAAACAGGGTCCTTATTCATTAGGGCTGGAAGTGGAATTTAAAAACATATATAATCTTCAGCCAGCTGTTAGAGGGTTCTCCTTTGTTGTGATGACAGGAAACAGAAGATGTCTAACTAACTTCACAACCCAGAACTGTCTCAAGTACTTAAACAATTAAAATAGTGTAAACTGAGTTCCACAGTTTTACAAGCAAGTGCATCTAGATGGACTGTAGCTTGGCAAGGGAAAACAGCAGATAAACCAAAAAATAGAGGCCGAGAAGAGGCAAAGAACAGCTCCAAACCAAAGACAGGGCTTTGGGTTTGGTTGTGGGGTTTTTTTGTTGGTTTTTTTTTGTTTGTTTTGTTTTGGTTTTTTTTGGTTTTTTTTGGTTTTTTTTATCTGAGTGTCTTCAAGCTATTTTCTTAGAGAATTATTTCTGGCACGCTTCCTAATTAACTTCTTTCTTCAGAATATTCCTCTGTGGATACAACTGTGCAATGATCATCAGCCTGAATCTCAGCACAGAACATGGTGTAACCCAGACAACAGAAATAAAGTCCCTACACAGCACAAGGCTTTGCTCTTTCTGACAGTAGTGACTATTCCGTAGCTGTGGGGTAGAACACCAGTGAAAGGATAAGTACAGGTGGTTCATACTCTTACCCACCAGGCTGGGGATGGTTTTGGCCAAGAAGGACAGGAAAGAGGAGAAAAGTGAGATGGATTCGGCAAAACTCAGTAGTACATGTTTTCTCTCCAGGAGTTCCCTCTTTTAATCCCCACCACCCCAGGACAGTTCTTGATGTAGACCATAACCTTACTGTAAATCTTCACGTCCTCAGAACATCTCCTCTCGGGGCTGCTGAAGACTTTGCACCAACCAATGCCTTCCCCAAAGGCTGGTGTCCTCTAGTTACTCTTTTATTACCACTAGTGGGTAGCACAGCAGAAGTCCAAATGGAAATAGGAGAAGGTAGTTTCTCCCTTTCCAAGTCACCGCACTGTTATTAAGTCGTTCTAACACTGTCAATTTGAACAGCATGAAATGTGGCAAAAAAATGAATTCCACATATGCACAAATTTGGCTTTTGCTGGCCATACCTTAAAGGCTACTCCTTCTTAAAAATAACTGGAGTTTTAGTGTTTCTAAGGATCAATACACCTTTTTGCAGAACAATTGTCCAGGCCATCCTTGCAATTGCTTTCAATCTTCCCAGATGCCATGTCTCAAAGTACCATGGAATTTATAAGCAATATAAAATTCTGAACAATTTCAGAACATTGAATACTCCTTATTATAATTGCATAATGGAGTCAAGGTTCCCTCATGCAAGGCCAAGTGTATCAGTTCCTTAGAAACTAAATAAATGACACATAGACCGGGTTAGACATATCCATTGTCAGAATGAATTCTTGGGCTTGATTCTTCTTTCATGCTACAGTTACACAGCTTCTATTCATTGCAGTGGTTAACCATTTGCCCTTGCATCTATTAAAATGCATATTGACATAAGATCTAAATTGTGATTGTATTTAGGGGAGCAGGGTGGGGAAAAAAGAGAATTATTCTGGGCTCAGCAAGAGCCAGGAGCCCCTATCTTGAAGGGGGCAAGGTTCTGCTGTCACTTCTGCAGTGACACTTTTTATGTCTGAAGATACTGTGTCACAGCTCAAGATCCTATAGCAGGTAAAAAAACAACCATAAGCCTATGAGGTGTGCTGTGGATATTGTTCAACATACTGTCAGTGCCCTGTGCGCACTAACAGTTCTCAATGGCCCTGACCGGCCTCGCCTGGGGCCTCCCATGTGTCCAGGGGCTCCATTTCAATTCAGCTCTGCTTGTGCCTGGCCATGGATCCTATTGATCCCGATCTTGACCCCTGGACTGACTTCCCAGGTTGACCTCAGAGCTGCCTCATCACTATGGGCTTACCTGAAGGTCACTGGGCTGACCCTGGTTACTATGGCTGCACCTGATCCTGACTTCTGTTCCCAGCTCAGCCTTGGACCTGCCTTTTCACCATGGACTTACCTAGTGATCTGGATCCTTGGCTGACCCTGGCTGCCTTTTTCAGGCCTTTCAGCTCCCCAACACAACAGCATGACAGTGTCATGCAGCTGTGTACTACTCCATTTCATTACTATACATAGAGTATTTTGTGTTGGGAGGGACCTTTAAAGCCCATCTAGTCCACCCCCCTGCCATGAGCAGGGACATCTGCAACCAGATCAGGTTGCTCAGAGCCCCGTCCAGCCTGGCCTGGAATGTTTCCAGGGATGGGGCTTCTACCACCTCTATGGGCAACCTGTGCCAGGGCTTCACCACCCTCAGTGTAAAAAATTTCTTCCTTATGTCTAGTCTACATCTCACCTCTTTTAATTTAAAACCATTACCCCTTGTCTTATCACAACAGGCCCTGCTAAAAATTTTGTCCCCATCTTTCTTATAGGCCCCCTTTAAGTATTGAAAGGCTGCAATAAGGTTTCCCTGGAGCCTCCTCCAAGCTGAACAACCCCAACTCTCTCAGCACCTTAAAGGACAAAATTAAAACTGATGTATTGACATCAGGTAAGTCATCAAGCTCAGGTAAGTGGTTCATTTAACATCATTAAAAATGCAAGAAGAGAGACAAAAGTGAAAGAGAAAATTAATAAAGATCAGAAATAAAGGTGACAGCATTTGAATGCATCTCAAACTTTAAATAATTGCTAGAGACTATAGGCTTCTGGGATGTTTTACAATTAATACTAACAAAAAAATCTTGCAGACTTAAAGTAAATAAATCCATGTCTCTAAAGGGTTGTGATGGTCTGACATAATTCAATATGCATAGTCTAAAAAAATAATGTGTAAACTGTCCAGCTCACACCTCACAGAAAATAATAGATGTTGTCAGATGAGCACTGAAGTCAGGACGTTATTGGTTCTCAATAAGAAAAACTTACTTCCAGAACTCATTTCATGCTCATTCTTCAAACCCTTTGTAGGGCACTGCTGTGTAACTATATATATATATTTCTTCTTTGGCATTTTATACTATTCAAAAAATATAATTCAGATCTTTACTGTTTAATTAAAACACCAAAAAGGTCTCAGTGTTTCAGCAAATTAATTTGGGTCTAACCATCCTTTCCAGTGAAAAAGTAAGGGTAAGGATGGAAAAACCTGAGAGACATGGCTCACAGACTTAGCTCACCAAAGAAGATTGATCATTGCTTACTATCCCCGTGGAGACTCCTTTTTAAAGATATACAGGAGAAGGCTGGAGTAGCTCTATGAAGAAATGAGTGTGCAAGGACTTTATCTTCTAGAAATTAAGTATCAGTGAGGAAAACAAACTTTAAAATATTCACTGTGAGTCCTGCATGCCTTAACCCGGATATCGGGAGCTCTCAGGAACTGTCCTGTTATTGTTCTCTCCACATTTTTCTCCTAGTTCTTAAATCAGAAGATGAAAGGTGAAACCTAATGACACTACAAGTGAGAATAATTCATACTCATTTTTCCAGATTTCCTTCCAGTAGTGTGTTAGAAGCCAGAAGCTAATGTCATATTCTGCATATCTGTCCCTAACCAGCTAAGGAAAAGAGTGTGTGGGGATCTTATTCACACTTGGTTACTGGTGCTTTGCTACTGTTCACGTTGCCTTGTGCAATAGCAGGCCCAGGTAGAACCAGGTCTTCCTGTGTTGTGTGCTGTAAAATCCAAAAGACAGAGTTCTTGCTCTAGAATTGATATATTCAAAAGCTAAAATCTGACAAGGACACAATGCACACATACACAACAAGACTAGAGTCAGAAGTATTACAGTTCCACTTATCTTTCACTGAAATCATGTTTAATTAACAGCAGTTCAGTTATTTGTTAGAAATCACCCTGCAAATTAAGACAAGGCTTATGAAATACTAACAGAAATACTAATTATACATACAGTTCATATCACTTTTCCAGATTATAAATCTTCATGGTGGTGTTTGCTACCAATTTCAGCTCTAATAGGTCTTTTTTTTAATGTCTTTATTAATTTTGTCTTGTTTATAATTGTAAATGTATCACCATTTCCCCGCTCACTGAGATGAAACTGCATCTTTTTTGTTGCTGTTGCTTCCCAGGAGCATGAAACGCAAATGAGTTACACCTCATCAAACCTCACATTTTTCTTCTGTGATATATCTAGTCATGTTTTCTTGCTGGTACATAATTCAACTTGCAGATGCCTCATCAGCCTCCCTCTCTCCTTGATACCTGTCAACTGTTTGTCCTTTTGGCAAAGGTGTTCAGCGCATTATTATTCCAATCTGAGGAAAGTCCTTGTGAAGTGTCTGTCAATAGGGTGTGTAAGATCATTGAAATAAAAAGTTATACCTTTCTCTAAACCACTATTCAGGAATGATGACATGAGTCAGAATGCTAAGGCTATACTAGAAATAGTCATTAAATCCCTTATGCATTAGAGTCAAATCATATTGCAACATGGTCTGAGGATCTCGATCCTACAGTGAGCTCAATACATGTATGCAGAACCTTGGATCAGTACATTTGCATAGCTGACCGTAGGATTTAAATCTGAATTAACCAAACTGAGACAAACTATTTTGAAAGTGGCCAAATGTTTTTTTATTTCAGTCTCGAAGAAGTGCCTCCAAAAAATGTTCTTCACCATGTTTATTATATAGCACATTTTAAAGGGCAGAAGTAGGCAGCATGAACAAACAGTAAAGGTTAAAAGAAGTAAAGTTATGTTACTGACAAGGATTGATGGCTTAAGCAGAGGTGTCACTGATTCTCACAAGTAAGCAAAAGACAAAACGCTGACAGGTGAGATCATCACATTTTTGTCAGAAAATTATGACCTTCAGGATTTGTGCAGCAATTTTTTCTAGACATGTGACCTCTTCTAAAGTTAGTGCAGCATTTCTGAACCACGTTAGATTGGCAGGCCCAGAGACATCAGTCCTCAGCATGCACTCACACACAGAAAACAGAGAAAGCAGCCTGGGATCAGCAGCCTCAGGCCTGTTCTGAAATGACCAAGTCTTGGAGTGACAGAATCATTTAATCTCCAGACTATTCCAATGTCTGACCTCTGCTGAAACTGCCAAATAGACAACAATGCCAGTTATAAGATCTTGTAGTATAATGTAGACATCTGTCAGCTGAGAACTAGCCACCATCTACATTTCAGTTAAGTCACCAAAGAGCCATCACTCAGCAGCACATCTTGTAGACAAGCCTGCCCAAGACTGGAGTGAAATGTACACTAGCTTTACTTCAGTGGGGTTTTTACCTTTTCAAATAATCTAAAAGACTCTGCATTGGGCAAAAGCAAACAGAAAAGAATGCATCAAAGACCTCTGTAAAGAGTAGTTAGATGGGCCTTTGAAACTGAGAAGATACAGATACAGGTTTGATAGAGCATTGGAAGACAAAGGAAGAAAACGAGAGAATCAGATCAACATGACCTCAGAGACTGAATTTTATAAAAGGCTGGGTGATGTGTGCATTTGGAAAAGCAGGAAGTAAAAAGGTGACGATAATCATTGAAGGATATTATGACATGCTAAATGGGAGATTTGGCATAGGTGAGGAAAACAAGATGAACTAGTGGAATATTGAAGATGAAAAGGCAGCACAGGGACATCTCATGGTTATCAGATGCAAATGAGCAAAACACAGCCTTCAAGTTTGTTGTTCAAAGTTGTCAACTAGAACAGAGATGGAGAGGAAGAGAAGCTATGATAGAAATGTAAGGTGTTAATTTTTGGTTATATTGAGTTAAAATGAGATGATGACTCATCCCAGGTGAGATACCGGGGCCGCCACCATCAGCATGAGATTAGAAAATTCATAAATCAGCACAGAGCAGATGTATATGGCTGAACTGTCAGAAATAATATACATAGTGGGAGAAACAGAGAGTAAAGGATAGCATTTGGGAGTACCTTAGAGACAACAGGAGAAAACAGATGCCATCAAAATAGCTGATAAAAGAACAGTTAAAGAAAAACAAAGTGAGTGGACGGTTATCCTGAAAGCAAATGGCTCACAAATACCAGCAACATTGCTAACAACTCTCACAGAGAAGAAATAAAGCCTATTCCCCCAAATACGTGCTAACATATTACTGGTTTCTACTTCAGCTTAGGGCAGGACACTGAAACCCAGAAACAGGACAACAGGAGAAAAACAGCAATATCCATCTCAGCTGAAATCAGGAAAGATGACAATGTATTTGGGGCTCTGATTTTTGGGCAGAAACAGACATTACAAGCAGTAGATATGTACGATGCACATTTAGAGGAGGGAAGTCAGCATGTACACAGTGTGCCTGAGGAACAGAATGGAACATCAGATCAAGAGTCTGTACTTTACTTAAAATATTTCTACCTGTTTTTAAAGAAAAAACAGAACTCAATTGAGTTGGTTGGTGCTGTAGCTCAGTATTTCAGAAATTTCAAGTACTGAATAACACCTCAAAAGTATTCATCCATTTCCTAGAAATCAATGCAGCTTATGAGCCTATGCATATGCTTATATAAAACAATGTCCATTTTTGTCCACATGTATGTCAAGCAAATGCAGCTTATGAGCCTATGCATATGTTTATATAAAAAAAATGTCCATTTTTGTCCACATGTATGTCAAGCAAATAAACAGTAATGTGGGAGAGAAATAACTTACAGGTCATAGACCAGATTTTAACCTGTGGTTATATAGAAGGGCAACTAGAAGCTAGTCTGGAATTTTAAAAGGATGATTGTGGGCTTCAAGCATTTGCAGAGCCAGGAAGAAGCAGAGTGGGGACTGTTTCTTATCCTCACCCACTAGGTAGGTTTAGACATCTGAATTCTTTTACTACATATACTGAATCTAAGCCTTAGGATTTCATTGAATTGCCTAAACATTGGTGGTCTGTGAAATTTGTGATTCCCTAGGATGTCCCACCTTGTCTCTGGCTTCTTTTCCAGTCTAGGTGCACCTATGAAGAGAAATTTGATGTTATCCTCACTCCAGTTCTTGAGGGATTTTGCCTGTTTTCCATCATTTTTAAAAACTTTCCAAGCTGTAAGCAAGGTAGCAGCCATCAAGGAATTCACTTTCTGGACTTCAAAGTTTTGTGCAGAGAGTCTCATCCACAGTAGGCCACACAGTTAAACTCTTGCATTTTACTGTGCTCGGTGCAGAACATTACTACCAGAAGCTCAATTTACTCCAGAAATGTTTGACGATCACTCTGCCTAATTCTGCATGGCTCTAGGGCCTTCATAAAGGAGTAATGGTTTTGAAAAAGCAAAGAGAAATATTTTTAGGGGAAACTTCTGCTTTTATAGAAAATGAATGCTAAAGGACATCTGTGACACAAACACAGATTTCCATAGTAGTGTGATTAGAGCTAATTTTGTGCTGGAAAAATCCAGAACAGCCTGTGCACCAGAAGCAGTTCCACCTGTCAGCTGTCCTGCCGTATCATGTGTAACTTCTGGTGTATTTATGCTCCAGTGCCTCTCTCCATATAAATTAGTTCAACACGTATTACATTAAAATCAATTCCTTTGTATCTCAAAAAGTTTTCCAAGACTACTGCATCTACAAATAAGTACTTAGTGTCTTCCTCATGCTAACAGGAAATAATGATAATAAAAAGATATCATTTTTCTTCTTAAGTGAAAAAAAAAAAAAAAATGGACTGAGGAGCAGCTTCACAGGGCCCTCAGTGTTGAACCCTTTCCATTTAAAGAAGTTCTGCCAGTAACTTCAGCTAGAGCCTGCAGTTACATGTTCTCAGTCAAGATTTCAATAAACTTTGATTGACATATGTATACTTTGCTGAACTCAGCAGTACAGCATAGTAATCAATGCATTGTGTAAGTAAGCTGCTATTTTAAAAGCACTTGCCTCTCATAACAACTTCAGAATCATAGAATTGTCAAGGTTGGAAAAGACCTTTAAGATCATCGAGTCCAACCATTAACCCATCGCTGCCAAGGCCACCACTGAGCCATGTCCCTAAGCGCCATTTTTTTTTAAATACCTCCAGGGATGGTGACTCAACCGCCTCCCTGGGCAGCCTGTTCCAGTGCCTGACAGCCCTTTCAGTGGATAAGTGTTTCCTAATATCCAATCTAATTTGAAAAATTATTTGAAAAATTCTTAAAGAATAAGCCATTTCATACATCTCTGTAAATTGATAAAGTTGCATCTATCTGTTCATTTGTATTTAATGTGAAAACCTTGAACATTTTCATAAACTATGCAATCTCCTATTCCTTATTTTCATTATACTAAAATTAACCTTCATATTTCAAGATAAATTAATTCTTAGAGAATGCAAACAGTTGTTATTTTATCAAAATCACTGAGCAAAACAAGTTTCAAGTGTTCAGTCTAGAATACAAAGCTGAGGAAAGATCAACATAATTCTGTCCCACAGGGATTTTGCACAGAATGTTGAGCTCAGACACATGGGGTGGAAATTGCTATGCAAGAGATGTACTGTGAATTGTAAACACTGTATCAAAAAGCTGCTAGCTTCAGGCTGCAGGCCTGCTTTCTGTTTTATAGGCCTTTCATTGGTGGTTTCAGGGGACAACACGGATATTATTCTCTCATACCTAGCCTGCTTGAAAAGTTAGCCAAGACCAGCATTCCTGTGTTATTTGGTTTTCAGTCATTTCATTCAATAAAGCTAGCAAGCAAATAAACCTTGGTATGCACAGCATTGTCCTCCCAGTGCTCAAAGGGCTGCTGCAGCTTGAGTGCAAAGGACAGTTTTACCCCTGAATGAAGAAAGGGACAACATTCTTCTCGACTGATCTGCTGCAAAGCATTTATAAGGAATAATTACATTTTGCTGTAATAAGAAAACCGGAACAAAGTGAGCTGTTACTTTTCTGAAATGTCTTTGGATATCTAATGTAACAGCAACTTTAGGTCAACCCCCAAATAAGCTAGAACCTGTTCGAAGCATTAAGATTTGGAGTCTAAAGCTCAAATGATTAATGAGATTTAAAATATAGATTGGGATTTTTTTCTTTATAACATACTTCTGTAGCTATATACTTCTATCATGTAAATAATGATAGGAGGAATGAAGAGAACACTGAAAACATCACAAGAAATCTTCTTTCCCGTATACTGTCAATAAGGTCATAAACAAGACTCACAGCTGCTTGCCGGTCCAGGCAAAAAAATAAGAGACAGCATAGCTCAAGGTAAATTGCCAGAAACTCCTTCTCTTGAGCATTTCATACAGGAATGAATTGATGGCTTAATTTCCTAAGGCTTTCTTGAATCTAGTAACCTCATCCACCTGTCAGTGCTTGACTCGTCTGGGCATCCTAAGGCCCTCTTGAGACAGATGAAACCAGGGAACAGTTTTCTTGGGAACCAGGCTGACTGGCACACACATGTTTTCAGTAGCTCCTTACCATCAGTAAACGGGGAACATTTCTTTCAGCAAGTAGCACATAATTAATCGCAAGTTGGTATGCTGACTAACATCAATCCCCCCCCAAAAAAATTCCACTCCAGTGTAAGTGGACTGCTAAGGGCTAACCATCAAATTAAAATGCAAGATTGCAGAATGTCAGATGCTTGTCAAGTCCTAGTGTTCAGCAATGAGTTTTGGTTTTTTGAAAAGAGAAAAAAGCTCTCTGGATTTCTTACTTTTTTACACAATATAGTCTTCAAGTAAACCAAAAGATTCTGGTATCATCCAATTAGTATTTATAGGGAAGCTCCATATAATCAGCTATGCCCTGGACAAAGTGTATGCATAAGTGTTTATAGGCCATCCAAGTCTATGGACTTCAAATTTTGCCCATAGGTCCCTGGCCAAAAGTGTTTCAGATACATAGGCAAATTCTTAATTAGATTGATATTTTAGGATGTAATTGTGACCACAGTGAATCCTTTCAAATCAGATTTAAATGTGGCGTAAACAAATGCAGAATCAGGGACGATCATTATACTTAAAGAGAGCCTAACAATGATCCCATGCATTTTAACTTAATACGTAATACAGAGGCAACAGGTGCACTCTTATAAATTAGAGATTCAACATTTTCTCACATGCAATATACTAATGTACTATTTTAAATAAAATATGCCAACTACTTTTGACTATCCATTCCTATTATGCTTAATAAGGCAGGGGAAATGAACAGAGACTAAAAGCTAATATTGAAATACATGGTTATATATATTGCATATGTTACATTGATTTTAAACTTCTATATACATGAGTTCAGCTTGAAGCAGAATGTTCTTGGATACATGATCTTTTCCATAATAATAATAATAATTAATATGTTAATTAACTATACACATTAAGAGTCCTATCAAATATTATTTTTGGTAGGAGTGCTCCGAATTACCTTAATACTCACTGATTCCCAGCCAACCAATGTGGGTTTTTTTCTTTTTTTTTTTCTTTCAACTTAATTGCTTGCAAATTAAGTTGATATGTAAGTAAATGTTAGTCTAGTTATTCAACAGGCATTTATTCCAGGGTGCAGATTTTTATACATTAAGAGTCCTATCAAATATTATTTTTGGTAGGAGTGCTCCGAATTACCTTAATACTCACTGATTCCCAGCCAACCAATGTGGGTTTTTTTCTTTTTTTTTTTCTTTCAACTTAATTGCTTGCAAATTAAGTTGATATGTAAGTAAATGTTAGTCTAGTTATTCAACAGGCATTTATTCCAGGGTGCAGATTTTTATCATTTATGTGTGAAAAAATAACATAAATGAAATCAGATTCATGATGCCTTCCACAATAAATCACTAACGAACAGTTTTATTTTAGAACAAGTGCTCATTAACTTCCCAAATTAGAGTGAATTGTAGTGAATGCAATTTTTTGCCATAAAAATAACTTTGACCAGTCCAGAACACATATCTAATGCTTTCCTTTCTCTTTTTATTTGTTTTAAATCTAGGTGGATATATGATATAGCCATTAGGCAAAGTTATTAAAAATGTGAGCTTTTTGTCTAATTCCCTCTGATTGCTAATGGGCAGTTTAGATCAGCTTTGGTGT
>KL283658.1:0-16204 GCA_000699545.1 Podiceps cristatus
ATATATATATTTTTTTTTTTAATGTAGAGGTATTAAAACAATGATGTGCAATGTAACACAGGGCCAGATTCGTTGTTGGAAACTTCTGTGTAAGTGAGTTTCACTGTTTCCAGGTTTGTCTAGGGTTTGTCTCAGATTTGTTGCATTATTTAATCGGGACTGAAAACTGCTCTGTGTTAATAATCAGGGATATCAGAGGGCTGTATCAAGTTTCTGTGTTTGAGAAGACTGCAAATAATTATCAGTAGGCAGGTAATTAAATACATAGACTTTTGTGTCTTTTTCAGCTGAAATTTCAGAAGGAGAGTCTGTTTATCTGGAGATGTGAAGTAGATAAAAGTATCAGTAGTGTGTATTAAATAGACTTTTGGTATGCAGAGGCGTACTTCTTGTCATGAAAGAGTTAACATCTGTGGGGAAGTCTGTGTTGGGTTCTTTAGTTGAGCAGCCCCAGACTGACCAAAATGCTTTCAAACACTAACAAGTTTTATTAGAATATAAACTAGAGCATTTAACTGTTTAAATAACACAAAACTCTAGGCAAGAGAGAATAAAAACACAAAGGATTTAACCATGACTGCTTCCTTTCTTGCTGTGGCCATGCAGCACATGTCTGGTCTTGGTCCTGGCCCAGCAGTAAGGCAGGCACGCTCTGCGCTCCGGTCCAGCGCCAGGCTGGCTGGGGCGCGGTGCAGCAGCCAGTTGCAAGCTGTAGACTGTTTTGTTTTTTTTTTTGTCTTCAAAAGTCACTTTGTTATAACTTGTAGGCACTAAATTCTACTGCATTCTCCTTACAGAGAAATTAAAAGAAACTCTGACAAGACTTTGGTACTGTGATTTCGAAGAACGGGATGTGCATGAATATAGCTGAGCAACTCCTTTGATGCTTCTCAATTATGCTGTAATATGCTTGTGATTTAATTTCCGTTAAATGTCGCTAGCAGATTAATCTCTCCTAAAATGCTGAAGAGGCAAACAAATTACTGCCTTATTATCAAGTAATTTTAGCACAGGTTGAGCAGAACCTAAAGCAAACTGATCTTGCTCTAAATCAAGGATACAACCTGGTAGATGGGTTTATGTGGAAGGAACTGAGAATTTAAATATTTGTCTTTTCTGTGACTATGCGTTGATCCTTCTCTGAATAAATAATCTTCCTGGTATCTGATAGGAGAATAGAAGATCACACATTGTGCAAAGGATTATTATGGCATATGCAGTAAGCATTTAATTTTTTTAAACAGACTTTTTGGGAGACCTATTTTATTTTTAGTTTTTCTCCAAAGCTGTTTTGGATACGCTTAATTACACCCAGCTAGGATGGCTGCAGAGTTTTACCATGTGCCCTTGAATATCTAGATTGCTTTATCCCCAGTCGTGAATACCCTAGATATCTCTTTTTCCATTGGTTTGTGTGCAGTGTTGTGGTTTGGTTTTGGTTCGTTTGTTTGGTTTTGGTTCCCGTCCCCAGTCCCTGTTCTGTAAGTGTCGTGTCATCGTCCCCATCCATGTTGCATCCCATCCCCCCCGCACCCCTCTCCATCCTCCCCTCCCCGCCCCATTGGTTTTGGTTTAGTCATTAAACTGAAAATTCTGTTAGAACAGTGGCATCTAGGGGAACATAATGATAAACTGGCTTGCTATGTATTTTCTGAAGTGTAAGAGTAAACTCCATTAAAACCAATGGCGACATCTTGAAGGAGCATTCCTGTTATATAACAACTGCCATGAAAGGGTGTTTTTCATGGGCATCTGTAAAACAAACTGTAATAATGTACAGTAATTTTCTTGTTTGTTTGTCTCTTGCTGGTTTCCATTGGGAGTGCTCTTACGTCTGTCTCAGTAATTCAGTTCTACTTGAACTTTGTATGGTATTTCAAGGTAAATGAAACAGTTATGATCTTTGCTTAAGTAAAATTCCTTCCTACTATTGTACCATACTGTAAACATCAGTTAATGCTGCTTGAGCTTCTTTCTTATTTCAGACAAATAGGGGCAGATATAGCATATATTCAGATAATATTTGCATAAACATGTCTCTCTTTTCAGGAAAGAGGTGAAAACAGCTGGAATACACAGAGTATCTTCCCTTGTCTGTTTTGCAGTGGCCTAGACTGGTGATAGCTCTTTGAAGACAGAATTCAGTTGCCTAAATGTACGTGGGTGTTGTGACTTTAAGTCACCTTAGACTTTCTTTCCTGGTTTTCAGCTGCTTCTCTGGGTTGTCATTGATATCCCGTAGGTCCTGCCTCATACATGCCAGCTACACATGGGAAGTCTGGGATACCCTAGGGCAAGTGAATGGCCAGCTGGGAACTAGGAAGAATACCGTAAGCCATACAAATGTCACCAAGCACCTGGGTTTAGACAACTGCTTGCAAAAAAACAAGGCAAATCGTTGCATTATAGTCGAACAGTATTATGGAATCTGTAATATTCAGCTTTCTTCCTTGATGTAATTCTTTCCAAAGGTAATGATGTTCTTATCAAAGGGATATTGCTAGAGTGATAAGCATGATATCAGATGTAATGTTTCCTTTGTTTAAAATCAGTTCTCTGAGAAAGACTAGAAACTCTCATCTGAAAAACTGGTGAACTTCATACCCCAAAAGAAACCAAGGTCTCTTTTATCATAAGGTCAAATCACATTCATCAGTGGCAGACTTTGATATTTAAACCACTGAGGTCTTGTTCATAGTCACCTTGCTGCGCTTCAGTTAATAACATTTATAGTCTAATTTCTATACCAGATGGAGGTAGTCTATATATACACATATTAGAAAAGGTGAAATGCAATCTGTGCTGCCATCATCCCTCACAACAGCAGAGAGCTAGACTGGGATTTGGGAAGCTTCTTGGAGACCCCATTAGTCCACGGTGGCTAGTGATGTACAACATGAAAAACGGATTTGGAGGGATGGCTCTAACGGTCTTCCATGTAGTGCTAGCCATGGGGATTTTTGTGTGGCAGGACAGTAAATCATGTCATGTGTGAATGCGTGTTACAATACTGCTTTTCCATTGAAATATTGTGTAATAAGGAAGATGTTAATTACATAACAAAATAGGATTTAACATGCTTGAATTCCTTGCTCCTAGCACAGAAAGTGGTTTGCAAGGCTACTGTAGTATCTATTGCACACTGATGCATTTCATATGCAAGTTTTGGTAGCTACTAACAGAGACTTGAGGTGTTGCATTCTCCTCGTACATCATCCTTGGCTTTAATCCCTAACTCCAGACTTGCCTTTGTTTCAGGAGTAAAGTTAGGAGTGTGGTATGTTCTTTATGACCCGCAGTGGCACACATCCTGCAGCTCACGACAGGAGGCTGTGCTGCTCCGTGGTTCAGGAGGTCATTCCCCTTGAGGAAGTAAGTGCTCGTGTTTAATGGGCGCTAAGGGCAGGATTCATCTTTTTCAAAGCAGTTGGAGTGAAGCACTCTGGGAGACAATTAGGATTGTTTCTGTCTTCTGATTATGGAGGGAACGTAGAAGCATCACCTTTGTAAGCTTTTGCAAGGAACTCTGATTCATGTCCACCAAAAAAAAAAAAAAAAAAAAAAGTTTTCAGCTTGATTCTCAAGTGATTTTGGCTTTTTTCATGTTTGGTCTCAAAACATGTATGATGAAACACATTTTTTCTGTAGCTTGTCAGAATTCTTCAGGAATTTTTGCTTTAACTGATTGTTTCCTGCACTTACATTGAGACCTATTTAGTATAAGCTGCTGGGTTTAATGATGTTTACTGTCCAATGCCATGCTTAGTACCTGGCTTTCTGCTTTATTAACAATGTTGTTTGTGCCCATTATGAGAGTTCACTTATTTTCTTTTTTTCTTCCTGGAAAATAAAGAGACTCTTAATAACTGCAGAAAGAAATGGGTTCTGCAATGCATTTTATTAATGATTGCTTACTATAACTGAGTCTAGATGAGGGAAGAGCTTAAAACTAAGACCACTCAGAAACACATTCATGGTATTTTAAGTAACTTGGCTGCACCTACTGATTTTAAACAAAACAGCTTACTACACATATCTATCACATACAATTAGTTGCTCTTTTGTATAAACAGTTAGCCCTTATGAGGGGCAGTTTCTCCGTTTTTATTGATCCTTGTTTAATCCTTTATTAATCCAAAAGTTATTTGCAAGCAATGCCTCTGTAAGGGCTGCTTCCGTGAGGCTCTACACAAGAGACATTTTTGTATTATTTGTGTAAGTTTAATGCACACATGTTTCTTCATTTATTAATTTTCATAGAAATCTCATTTCTTTAGACAGAAAGCTAAAGTAATGCTGGACCATGCCATTAAAGATATCTTAAGATAGCTTCTTGTATTTCTCTTTGGAGATGATGTCGGGTCTCTAAAATATCTTGTTTTGTAGGGAAGGATTCGGAGAACTTAGCTATAGGCTGATGCCAAATGACATAGAACGTGTCTGCAGAAAGTGGGCTGTAACTTGGCTTAAGTAAGCACAGGTAGCACAAAGGCCAGCTTATGGCTTGATGTGAAGATCTGCTATAGATTAGGCATTATATATAAAAAAAAAAAAAAATAAAAATTGTTTCATTTAGCTTATGTGTCTGCCGTTAGTCAGAAGAGAAATCATCCTGTCCTGTGAGGAAATGTTCCCAATGTCACTAGAAAAGGCTAATGAGGAGGAGAATGCTTTTTTGGGCTATGTCTCAGGCTGAAGCTTGGAAGAGACACCTGGAGCGTTCCAAGGATGAGTCCCCATTAAGACACAAAATAGGACATTGTTTTAGGTATGTGGCCATTGAACATGTTAACTGGTTAATGTGTCAGTTGGCCATGGTGGTTGTTCTTCAGGAAGAGATATGTAAGATGTAACTCTCCCTTTGTGTGTTTAAGCAATTATCTATTGCTTCAGAGGAGATCACGGCCTTTCAACTTCCTTCAGTAGCAGAGGAACCTCCAGGGTTAGGTGTCTTGTACAGCCAGACACTGAGTGCTCGTCTTCTACAGACCCATGCCTCAAAGCATTTGTTTCCCTTTGTGTAGATCCTAGTATGTCTTTACTTGTGCAGTTTCTAATGTGTAGAACAGTAACAAAAGTAACGGTGATGTTAGTAAGTTCCTGTGTCTTGCCTTTCTTGTGCTTGTTCTGTGCTACCTTTCACATTCTGTCCAAATTTTCTGGAGACCAGTAATGAAAGGACTAGGGGCTGAATATTTGTCCCGCTTGCTGAGTATAGATATGCTCCATCCTTATCTCTGTTGGTCTTCTGCTGGTTGTCATCTTCTATCTGTGATGAAAGATTTTAAACTTAAGAAAATGGGATTGTCTAGAAACATTTGCATTAGTTTTATTTTTCTGTATAGGAAACTGGAACATGAAAATATATATAAAATAACTTTGTAGGGAAGTGGTATTCCATGATAAAGGTTCTACTAAAACCTAATCAATATGTACATACACCTCCATGTGTGTGCTAAAGGAAACAGACAAGAGTCTTGTAAAATGACAGGTGATTAGTTGATTCTTTTCTGATGCAACTTTTGAAGGTAAAACCATATTTTGACTGAAAAAAATAATTCATTACAAAATTTTCCTTCTGACTTTTTTTGAGGAGCAAAATATTTAAGAAAAACAAAAAAAACCCACACTCTTATCTTAATGCATAAATATAACATCCAGACTAAAACTTCATTAGAAATACTACAGTAATAACATCCAAAAATCACGCATTTTGAAAGAATGTAAATGATGTTGCAGGATCAAGCAGCACTTTCATTTTATGAGTAAAACATCCAGAAGATGCACTGAACAAAAATAACTTTTAAATGGCTTTACTCTTCAGTCTTAAAGACAGCCCTAAATAATTGTGCGCTGTTGTTTAGGTTAGGCTATCTCTGACATTGGAAATACTACCTATAGTGCACATTTGTGGTTTGGTTTTCCCATTAAACAGGTGTGAAGTACTTGTGAGAATAATCATAGAATCATAGAATTGTCAAGGTTGGAAAAGACCCTTAAGATCATGGAGTCCAACCGTTAACCCATCACTGCCAAGTCCATCTATACCATGTCCTCAAGCACCGCATCTGTCCGTTCTTTAAATACCTTCAGGGATGGAGACTCAACCACTTCCCTGGGCAGCCTGTTCCAATGCCTGACCACCGTTTCGGTGAAGAACCTTTTCCTGATAGCTAACCTAAACCTCCTCTGGCGCAGCTTGAGGACGTTTCCTCTCGTTCAAATGAAATTACTTCATTCCTGATATTTTTTTTTTTTTTTTAAAGATGACTTAGTGGTTGAAGACTTGCTATAATTACTACTAACATATTTAGTTTACATTAAGTCGGCCTCAGTATGGGGTCAGGACATTAGGAAAAGGAAAATTTTGAGGTTCAGATGTTGATTTTGTTTGTTTTTGTTTTGGAACTACTTCAGCAGATAGAAATGGAATCTCTTGAATTCAGAAGTGGAAGAAGAGTGGTGAATAGGATACAATTTTCCTTCTTAATATGTCTATTGGGAATTAACCTCTGTGAATAAAAATTACTGCTGATCATAAAGCAATCCCATGCATACAAGCAGATGCAAGACTTCTGATATCTGTTTCTGGTTAAAGGATAGGCATGCTCCATAATGCCTTCAAAGTTTATTAGTGATTGAGAGTTGTTTCTTTCTTGAAGGGAAATTCACTCATATAAAGTATTTTCAGTCGTTTAGAACTTAATAGTCAAATGTTGGCCCCGATGCTAATAAGGAGGATTTAGACAGGGAGAAATGGTACTTGTCCTAGAAAGTAGAAGTTTGAAGGAGGCACCAGGAAGTCAGTAATACTAAGAATGCCAAATGCTAATTAAAAGACCTTGAAATATTATTTATGAATGCTTTAAATATATCATATGGTCTGTGTTCTATCAGAAATTTCTCCAGGCTTCTATCCACAAAGAAAACATGCTAAAACTTTCAGATTCTCGGTTTACCTCAAACTTCCATAGAATTTTTCTAGGTTGGAAAAGACCTTTATTATCATCAAGTTGAACTTTTCACAGTTCTCCAGGAATTAAGAGATATAAGAGTGCAAAATTTTGTGACTAACGTGAATAATTGACAACATGGTTAATATCCTGTACTGAAAATACCTTTAAGAAAAGCTGCTTTCAGTACAGCATTTTGAATAAAGCTTAGTGCAATGAACAACAAACTCGATGAAGTTTGAAACTCAAATGAAACCATGTGGTGGTTGTAAGGCATGCTAAACTATGAAGGCCAAGCCTAAGATCCAGTAAAACTTGTTTTTTGTTTATACCAAGAAAGGAGTGTTGGAGAGTTACAGTCCCAACAGCATGTGTAGTGAACAGATTTGCATTTCAGATTTGTGTATGTGTTCCTGACGTGTGCTGGCATTTCCCTTCTCTGTGTGTCAAGGAGGTAAATAACTCCCTACACTGTCAGTTCCATAATGAAAGATAAATATGTTTCTGGGAGCTCTTGCCCAAATGGAGCTCAGCCTGCACCGAAGTACTGGCCAGAGTGTGTCTGTGCTGCCCAAGACCTGCTGCAGGGCCAGAAGGCACAGACCTCCAGGTAGCCCCACCTCTGAGGTGGCCAGGTGGTGCTTGTTAATGTAGTTTACTACTTCTTTGAGAAGAATAACCCCATAGGTTAGGGCTGTAGAAGGTAGGGGCATCCAAGAAAGCTGTGCAATATTCAAGCATCGCTTCCTTCAAGCTCGAGAGCAATGCATCCCCATGAGTAAGAAATCGGGTAAGGGAGGCAGGAGACCTGCGTGGATGAGCAAGGAACTACTGGCAAAACTGAAACTTAAGAAGAAAGTCTATGGAACGTGGAAAAAGGGACAGGCCACGTGGGAGGAATACAGGAACGCTGTCTGGGTATGTAGGGATGTAACGAGATCCACCTGGAATTTAATCTGGCAAGTGACATCAAGGACAATAAGAAGGACTTCTTCAAAGACATTGGTAGCAAACAGAAGACTAGGGAAAATGTGGGCTCTCTGCTGAATGAGATGGGTGCCTCAGTGATGAAGAGTACAGAGAAGGTGGAGTTACTGAATGCATTCTTTCCTTAAGTCTTTGCTACTAAGGATGGCCCTCAGGAATCCCAGACCCTGGAGGTAAGAGAGGAAGTCTGGAGAAAGGATGGCCTTCCTTTGGTCAAGGAGGATCAGGTTAGAGACCAGTTATCCAAACTGGACACCTACAAATCCATGGGCCCTGATGGGACGCACCCACGAGTGCTGAGGGAGCTGGCAGATGTCATTGCCAAGCCACTCTCCATCATCTTTTGAAAGGTCACAGAGAACAGAAGTGCCTGAGGACTGGAGGAAAGCCAATGTCATGTTAACTGCTTCCTCTTGGATTATGGGGAGTTTATTCTGCTCTCTGTCCCTGTCTTCCAGTTCAAGGGGCTGAATATCCTGGGAATAACTGGTCTGACTATTAAAGACTGAGGCAAAGAATGCATTAAATACCTCAGGCTTTTCCTTATCCTTAGGCGCCGTGGTCCCCTCTGCATCCAGTAAACGTGCGAGATTCTCCTTGGCTCTCTTTCTGATGTTAATGTATTTATAAAAACATTTTTTTGTTATCACTTACAACAGTGGCCAGAATGAGTTCTACCTGGACTTTTGCCTGTCTGATTTTCTCTTGGCATGACCTAACGAGGTCCCTGTACTCTTCATGAGTTGCCTGCCCCTTCTTCCAAAAGTGGTGAGCTCTCCTTCTTTCTCCTGAGTTGACGCAAGAGCTCCCTTTTCAGCCAGGCTGGTCGTTTTCCCCACCAGATCATCTTACAGTGCCTGGGGACAGCCTGCTTCTGTGCATTTAAGACTTCCTTCTTGAAGAATGTCCAGCCTTCCTGGACCCCTTTGCCCTTCAGGACTGTCTCCCAAGGGACTCTCTCAGCAGGTGTCTTGAACAGGCCAAAGTCTGCCCTTTTGAAGTCCATGGTAGTGGTTTTACTGACCCCCCTTCTTATTTCATTAAGAATTGAGAACTTCATAAATTCATGTTTGCTAAGCCTAAAATGGCCTCTGACCACCACATCTCACACAGGTTTAGGGGCTGACCTCCTGAAAAGCAACTCTGCAGAGAAGGACCTGGGAGCCCTGCTAGATGACAAACTAACCATGAGCTGTCAGTGTGCCCTTGTGGCTGGGAAGGCCAGCGGCAGCCTGGGGTGCATTAAGAAGAGGCCAGCACGTCAAAGGAGATTATCCTCCCTCTCTGCTCTGCCCTAGTGAGGCCCCATCTGGTGTACTGTGTGGTGCACAGTGTATAGTGGGCTCCCCAATTCAAGAAAGTCGAGGAAGTACTGGAGAGAGCCCAGCAGAGGCCACAAAGATGCTGAGGGGACTGGAGCATCTCTGCTGTGGGGAAAGGCTGGGGGAGCTGGGGCTGTTCAGCCTGAGGGAGAGACGGCTGAGAGGGGACCTCATCAATGCTTATAAATATCTCAAGGGTGGGTGTCAATAGGATGGGGCCAGACTCTGTTCCGTGGTGCCCAGAGACAGGATGAGGGGCAACAGGCACAAACTGGAAGTTCCATCTGATCATGAGGAAAAACTTCTTCACCATGAGGGTGACCGAGCACTGGCACAGGCTGCCCAGAGAGGTGTGGGGTCTCCTGCTCTGGAGAAATTCAAACCCTGCCTGGACATGTCCCTGTGTGACCTGCTCTGGGTGACCCTGCTCTAGCAGGGGGGTGGGCTAGGGTCCCTTCCAACCCCTACCAGTCTGTGATTCTCTGATTAAGTCAAGTTTTCATGATGCTTTAGTTTGGGGTGTGTGGGGGAGAAACTGGCTGGAACCTGAGAATAATTTGTACCACTCGAAGCTGAATGCCTGTGAGAAGGACTAGAAAAAAGATCAAATGGCAAGGGACAAAGAAAATCTTATGAAAAAAATATGCACCATAGTCCAAAATCCAAGCGTCTCACACAGCTTTGGCTTTCTTCATGCTTGCCCGCTCACCAAGCTTGTTTTACTTGAGTCCATATGAGATCTCGACATGCACACCGGACTTGCTGCCTGCTTCTGAAATGCCTGCAGCCCCCAGTGCTTCTTTCCAGGTACCAGGCAGCCAAGATTGGCTGTCTTCCTGAGACCCAAACCCCAGGCCCCTCTGTTTCGCTCCCTTCTTCCTTCCTTCCTTATAGCTCTCATTAGAAAAGACTCGAGGACAATATGCCAACTCTAACTGTGGTTTTTCATATAGACTGGATTGATGTTTGTCCTATCTGACAAGGCTTTGATTACCATTTCTAGTAATAAAAACCTAAATTTCATTTCACTGATTACCTTGTCTTGTGCTGGCATTCTCTCCGCTCCGCCAACCCCCCCCCCCAAAAAAAAAAAAAAAAAAAAGTTGTAACTTTGATGTCATTGATAGTGAACCTTTGAAAAATTTCTGTTCCAGAATATCATGATTACAGTAAAATTACAAGAACTAGTTATTCATACTGTGTAAAATAAAACCCCAAAAGTCACTTGGCATGTATTATTGATGATATTACTGTATGTGAGAGGAATGCATAAGTGAATTTTCTCAGTGCTTCTTCATTTCTTCAATGAAATGACTTAATCTGTGTTAACAGTTGCCAATTCATGTTCAGTGTTTGCGATGGTACTCCCAACCATTAATCTGAAGACAAGTAGGGGTGAAAAGATATATTTTCACTTTTTTATTTGTTGAAATAAAAATAATAAATGTAGTTTTACCATGTGAAATGTTATTTTAGTGCAACAAAATATTGATCAAAATATGTTTGTCAACTTAAAATATTTTTTTTAAGCGTGTGTCTCTTAATATGCGAGCATATGCACTGAAGGCTAGAGTATAAATAAGTAGTAATTACTCTTAATAAATGATCGGAAAATGCGCACTAAAATTATAGCAGGTGTTTAGTGTTGTTTAAAAACTGACCTGAAATAGTGTGCCTTTTTTTTTTTAATTGTTAAAACTCTTTTGAAATACAATTAAGAGAACTGATTCACGTAGTTGAATAGGAAGAATTTTGGAATTGCTGCCAATTTCTATTGCAAGCTGATGCTGGAGGGCACAAGTATAAGGATCATACAAAGGCAAATTACCTTCATTAGGGGATTCACAGAAAAGTGAGGCAGTGAGGATGTCAATATGTAAAGGTGAGGTTTGACTATCTAACTCTCCTATGATTATCGAGAAGTCAGGAGCACTCAAAGGAAAAAAAAAAAATAAAAATAAATCTTGTTTTCAACATCTCTGTTCTACCTTGTGATTTTGTTGTATTCATACAGCTGAGTGTTGGGTTCTTGTTTTCTTTGTCTTGAGGGGGGCCAAGGAAGAGATCAGTACTTTGCATTCAGGGCAGATTGACCTGCTTGGAGAGCTGCTCTGCTTGTGGTAAATGGCATCTGCTGTTAAGACACTTCTGTCTTGATTTTGTTTTGTATTTTTTTCTTGCAGAAATCAGTTAGGTACCTTGAAGATCAGGCATCTGTACTTATGTATGCCCATCTATATGCACAAGCTCTAACATGATATTTGCACATTAATGACAGCATTGACAAGTGAGAGGTCAGGAGTGAGACTTGTGTCAGACTGAGTGCAGGCCTGCTGGGGCATGTTTAATGGTAAAAATACCATGCTTTGTACTTGGAGCGAGCTGGGAGCATGTGTCTGCGCAGGTATTATTGCTCAGCTAACAAACAATAGCTCATTAAGCCGTGGTAGCTCTTTCTTGTGACTACCTGTTGGTGCCCAAGTATACTATTTGTTGTTCATGCACGTAACTAAAATTCTCATCCAGATTCTTGTATGCACCTCAGCTAGCACAGCACTTCCCTCCCCCTGTCCCCCCGTCCCCGAGCTTTGACAAATGCTGTCTTTCTCTGTTCAAGTGTGGCATGTTGGCTGTAGTAAAGATTTGGATGCCCAGTGACAATATAAGCATCAATAAAAAGGAAAGGCTGAGGTGATAACTTTGAAAATCTCACTGCAGATAAATATGAGAGCATATGGGCAGGCTAGTTCACATACTGTATCCTTAATATCTCCGCATTTCAGTTTTATCCCTCTGTAGTCAGATGACTGATAGACATGATTTAGTAATACACTGTGGGTTTATGTTTTGTTCTTATTTTCAGACTATGACTGAAAAAGTGCTGGTTAGTCACTTAAATATGTTCCAACAGTAGCATCAAAATAAATTGCCTTAGAGGTCTGTAAGGGAGGAAACTGCTGTCATCCCTGAAAAGACATTTTTTCTGTTTTTCCTACTGTAGCCATCTTGTGCGTGCTCCTTGCCTAGCTCTGTTTGTTTATAATTCTTTGGTACAGCTTAAACTAATCCAGCCTCTCTTAATTTCAGTTAAAAAGTCAAAGTTGTAATATGTATCCAATATAACCCACCAGACTGTTTCAGTCATCTTATTTATTTATTTATTTTAATTCCCCAATGCAACAACCCAGGAACAGTATCAATACTTCATAGAAGTTCAAAACTTAATTTCTTTTCACTGCAGAGTCATTTTCTCATTGCCAAAATTATGCTAGCCTATTCTTCTATTGAGTAAACATAAGGACCATCAGCAATTTAAGAGACAAAACTGCTTTTATGGTCTGCAAATGAATTTAGAGACCTTTTTTGATTATATGTGAAGAGGAATCCTGGAACTCCTGAAGGCTGCTGCTGGTGACAGTGCTGGGCTCAGGCTCTCAGCCCTCGCACCATTTGACAGTGCTGATGGCGTTGCTCTCTGTTAAGAATTAATCAGCCGTCAGAGCTGCCGGCAGCAAGTGGGTCCTGTGAACTCCTGCCATGGTGGAAGTCTGTGAGACGGAGACTGGTGACATACAGAACCTAAGGTAAGAGCTATCAGCTCCTACAGAGAGCAGAGTGATGGACTAGGGGTTGTGTGTCTCCTCCTGAAGATGACCAGCCTCTTCCTAGGGCAGTAATTGGTCTTGCAGGCATGGTGCTTCTGTGTCTAATGTTTTGGTGCTTGTTTTTCTTTTCCAGTATGGATAATGGGGGTTGCATAAGACAAGAACCAGTTCCTTTCCTATAAAAGCCACAGAAACGAATCATGGATAGGTACCTGCTCTTTGGTTGTGTTTTCTTTGTCTGTTTAATGTGGTGCCAGGTAGATATCTGTCTTGTGGGCCAACAAGTTAGCAAGAAGGGGAAAAAAAAAAAAACCCAAAAACCAAAAATAGGAAGACTTTTAGTGTCAAAATTAGGACTATTCTCTACGGCAATAAGAAAAATGTTTGCTCTCCCCCAAAACACACTCCCCCCGCCCCCATCCTCCAATATAGGAGGAGGGTTGGACCTGTTTCCTACATGCCAAAGGAAGTTGTTCTCTCACTTCTGTTGCACTCACCACTTCCTGACTTACTTCTCTGAAATATGAAGTATCTATGTTTTTATCATGGAAACTTATATGTATGGAGAATGAAGTAAACTCAATAATAATAAAAAAACCCTAAACCAAGATGAAAGCGTTACTAAGCCATTAAAGCATTTTACTTGCCTCTAGTGTTTCTGTTGAAAAATCTTTAAAATTGGATTATAAATTGTGATGTGAATAGTGGTTTTTTGGAAACGCATTGTGTATATGAAAACGTAGTTACAGAATTTATGAGAAAAACATAAAGTTGACATTTTTCCCTGGTGGCACAACCATAATGGCATAAAAATTGGTCACATTTGCAGCAGTCAACAGAGTGGTAAAGTGTAAGTAATTGAACATCTCATTTCGCTGTATTGATGCCCTGTTTTGATAGATTATGTTGTTCAGGAGATGCAGTCTAGAAGTAGTCAACTTTTCTGATGGTCTACAGGGTTGGTGAGGCACTTGGAAGTCAAAGGCCTATGCAAAAGTACTTGATATTAGAACTTCACTAACGTTTGTCACCTCTCTGGAGCTTGGTACGGTACTGAGATTCATGTTAATGCATTATAGTACGCTAAATATGCTATAGATCTGTCTTTTCTTGTATAACACAAATATATAGAAGAAGAAAACTTGGTAACTCCTTGTACATCCTTCAGTTCATGGGTGCTGTTTACCAAGGCATTTTTATACAGGATCCCAATAGTAAAGCAAATAAAATGAATATATTCTTACTGTGAGAGAGGGATTCATCCCAACAGCCTAGCTCTGCAAATGCTAGTATATGGACTATAACATCCAGATGTTGTCTCATGGGTTGAGCTCATAGGCAAAACCATTCCATTAGTAATATGATTCCATAAGAAACTATAAAAAAAGAATAAAATAAACTCATCAAGAGATGATAACTTATTTTTTAGTTGGTGCGATAGGCCCTTTACTTCCTATTGTCAATTCAAAATTCTTTCCTTTTGTGGTTCAGGTCAGAATGTGTTCATGCTGTAGAAACTCAACTAGTATGGTGGTCCTCTAATAGGGTCATCCTGAATAATGGGGAGTTGACTTGGGAATCAGTTTAACAGTGTCTTCCAGTTTGTCAAACACGTTATCCAAACTTTTACCTTCAGTTGTATGATACTTTTTGCCTTTTGGGCATGCAAACTTTAAAATACAAATGCAAAACAGACTTTGAACAGTGCTGTAAGATTTCATAGGACAATGCATGATAATTGTTGTAAAATCTTGGTCTAATGAATGATCTTGTAATTTGTGTCTTGTAACTAGCAGAGTCTCCATCTTGATTTTGTGGAAATAGTCAATGGCTTAGTATTGGTTGGGCTTGGAGGTCTGGCATGGGGCAACATTTCTTATTTGTCCCAAAGCCCTTCATGATTTAGATTTGGAATGCACCTGATCCATGAGGCATGTGCAAACATCTGTGAAATCTGCAAAAATGTGACAATGTTAAAGACTGAGAGGAACAAATAGAGAAAATGGAAGTTCAAAATATGTCTTTGAGTAAATTGGAAGTCAAACATAAAGACATACTTATGCAAGTATAAGACTTGTATTACAGTAGAATTTTAGTCCCGATTTGAGGTAGCATAGTATAAATTTTTGTCTTTGAAGACTACATTTAGAAAAAGAAAACAACTTAAAATAACAGCCACCTAAGGATCATATCACTGTGATAAACATCTGAGTTAACTGAGCAGGATGGTGTAATTGTACCCCTGTATTAATTTTTGATGATGATGCCGAAAAATGCTGTATTGGACTACACTGGATTACATATGCATTAAGTACAGTAAATATATAACAAAATTTGGCATCAGCTCACAGCTACTGAGTCACAGGATAACTTCTCATGTATACTGTGCTTTGTTAGGCCTTTTGAGGGAAGGTTTGAAGTAATATGCCTTTTTTTGGTTTTAAAAAAAAAAAAAAAATGCTTCCTGCTAATGATTTGTGCATCATGGAAAAAAACCAAAAACCAAAAAACCCCACCAAAACCACCACCACCACCAACAACAAAAACCAGAGTGAAAATGCAGGGCACTGTCTCCTAAAAGTTCTCTTAAATTTAACAATTACGGTATGGTAGGCTCTCCCCCTCTCCCTGCCAACCCTTCCTCTCTCCCACCCCCATCATCCCAAAAAAGGAGTCAAAAATGAGTCGATCCATCTCTCCTTTTGGAGGAGTCAACTGAGATCCAGTGATGTCACAACCCTGCAAGGTTAGGATTGTGATATTTGACATGTCTTAGTGCCAGCTGCCAATCCCTGACTTGGTGCATGGAAGCAAACATTCCCATGATTGTCTGCTGTTCTTCACACAGCAGAAAATATTTGTTTTCCTTTGTACGACTTGGTATTACAAGTGGCTACCCAGGCAAAATGTATTTCCATTATGTAAAGAGCTGTACAAATACTTCAGTAAATGACGAGAAGAAAATTTGTAACGAGGAGAAGACAATTAAGCTTTTGTGCAATTCCTGGAAGGATTTCAATGGCCTTAAACTACCTTTTCCATGAAGTCACTTGTGCAGAAATTTCTCAAAGAAGTGATGCCCCTCCAGAAGCATGTTTGAAGTAAAGCTGTATTGCCATGTAGCATGGAGCAGTCATGGGCCTGTAGGGATGGGATCTATTTGTCCACCTCGGGAAGGCTTGGTTAAGAATTTACTGCTTTGTCCAACTAACTTCTGCTTCCTGAGTAGTAGAGGTTATTAGTATTAATAGTTAAGCGTGCAGTTAGTAGTCGGTTAAATAGGAAACAACAGTTTGAGTAGCAAGATATGCAAAGAAAAAGCAGTGTTTTAGGGAAA
>KL283658.1:16235-35594 GCA_000699545.1 Podiceps cristatus
CCACAAAAAGACAAAACTCTCAAATATTCCCTTACTTACTGATGAAGGTTTTTATTCAAAGCAAGTACTTCCAGTCCTGTGTAATACTGTCACACTGATATAAAGTATAATTAAACTAAACCTTTACTGGTGAATGGAGCTACACCTTTATATAAGAATTAAATGCTGCAGTACTGCTGGACGCAATTTAATATAGTATAGTCAGTCAATCTTTTAGACACATTTCTTTTCCCAAATATTAAGAAAGAGTGAAACAAATTATACTCTATGCAAGATAAAATTGTTGCTGTAATGTTAATTTCCCTGTGTATTTAATCTCCCATTAAATTGGGATTTACATTTTTATTGGTTTGGAGGTCATTATTTGTGTATGCTGTGGCATCGGTTTTCTAAATTGCAACTTTGTGCTTTCAAGCATAGCCATTTTCATTTGAAAGGGGATATACTGAAAATGTGCTAGAGAGAGCCAACTGTTATACAATGCTTTCCAAAGCTTTCTCCCAGGACTTAATGACCAGCCCTCTCATTTGACCTGGAGTGAAACAAGTACCTCTCTTAACTAAGTATAGGTCTCCCAAGCAGGAAATCTTATACGGAAAAAGTGGTATTCCGTTTTCCTTTTCTTTTAAACTAATTGTGATTTAACTTGGACTAAAATCACTTAAACTGTTTGGGTTTACTGGGAAGGGATTGTTGCACATTTTAAGTGAGCATCTGGTACACGTGCAACCGTGCCATATGCAATCCTGGTGCCTTTAGAAGGTGAAAGGCCAGTGTAGTGGTAATTTTGCCCTCTTTGCACCAGATGTTAAAGCTCTGCAATGTCCCTGGGTGACCATTAGATTACAGGCGGCTGGGATTGGTGGTTTATGTTTAATTTATTGTCACACTATTAATCTATCTGACTGTCAGAACTCTCTCTTCCTCATCATTTCCAGAAGCCCTTATATTATAGGGACAATTTAATTTCCTTTATGATGAATCACTTTTATTTTGGCTATGTATTTACATAGATGAAGCTCAGCATCCATTTTTTGGGGGATAGTGTTGAGAGTGGCAATATATAAATCTAACAACTTATTGAGCTTTAAAAAGATACCTGAGTTTATTTCATGCAGTATGCTATGGATTAAAACACATCTCTTACAATCATCTTTGAGCTAAAAAAAACCCTACCCCACCCCCCCAAAAAAAAAACAACCAAAAAACCCAAAAAACAATGCACGCCCCCCTCAACCCACCAACCACCACCCTCCACGGTAGGTATTTTTTTACATTTATAAGTATATTTAGATTTAAGCTGGTATGTTTCTTGGACACTTGGCTGGAGTTGGTTTGTTTAGTTTTTCATTTGTGTTTTTATGTGGGCAAGGAAGAAAGGGAGAGTCAATGCTGGGGAATGGAAGAGATAATGATGGTAATAAGGGCAGGAGGCTTGGAGCTTGCTGTTGGTAATTCTTGGAATATTTTGAGCTAACAGTGGGGAGAAATTGACAACACTCTTCTAATTTATTTTCCATCAAGATATTTTCTTGCTTCAGTAGTTCATAGGCAATTTTAATAGCTTATTGACTTAAATTCTGTGGTCTTGACTTACCTTTAAGGGAACAATAGGAAAAAAAAAAAACAACCAACTTTTCCATATATTTGATTCCTGTATTTCTTCACCCAAACCCCTGCCTTCTGCCATGCTGAATATTTGTAAGATGTGCTGGGGGAAACACTTTTTATAATTAATATTTTGCTCTATCAAGTGAAGCCTCTATCCATGTGGGATGTTCTTTACACTGCTAGAAGTAATGGTGCAGTCTGCAGGACTAAACTATTCTTTGCTTCTCTCTTAGCTTCTGACCCCCCCATCAGGGCCAAACCTGCAGACCAGCTACTGTAGGAATAGGTAATAACTGGATGCTCGTCGCTGGAAGCTGCACAGCACTATAACTGAGGATTAGGTCCTCAGCAAGTCTCAACTGCTCTTTTAGCCATAAGAAATTCATAATTCCAAATTCACTTTCTGCTTTGTATTCAGCATGCGTATGCCCAGGGTGCTGCCTTCAAAGGTAGTTTTGAAATTTTTTATTGAAGAAGATCTGGTGGTTTTGGCTCCGGCAGACTTGTTCTTTATCAATGTACCTGCTTTTGGGCGTTGCCAGCCTTTCTGGCTCAAGAAGACAGAAACTGTCAGTAGCACAGAACAGATATTTCCCCACTGCTGTTGTCATCCTAAAAGGCTTGTGCACTCTTGGTAAGATATGGGACATCAAGAAGATCTGGAATTGGAGGGAAAACTTAGTTCCTTTTAGGAGACAAAATAATTTAAAAGAAAAGCAAAATTAGACAAGTTTGAGGTCCTTTTAGTTTTCCATATGCTTCAGAAAAGGTGATTCTTCTAAGTTAGCATGTGCATAGAATCATAGAAAAATCCAGGCTGGAAGGGATCTCTAAAGGCCATCTAGTCCAACCCCCCTGCAGTGAGCAGGGACATCTGCAACTAGATCAGGTTGCCCAGAGCCCTGTCTAACCTGGCCTTGAATGTATCCAGGGATGGGACTTCTACCACTTCTCTGGGCAACCTGTGCCAGTGCTTCACCACCCTCATTGTAAAGAATTTCTTCCTTATAGCTAATCTACATCTCCCCTCTTTTAGTTTAAAACCGTTACCCCTTGTCCTATCACCATTCTCCCTACTGAAAAGATTCTCCCCCTCTTTCCTATAGGCCCCCTTTAAGTACTGGAAGGCCGCAATCAGGTCTCCCCGCAGCCTTCTCTTCTCCAGGCTGAACAAGCCCAACTCTCTCAGCCTGTCCTCACAGCAGAGCTGCTCCAGCCCCCTGATCATTTTTCTGTCCCTCCTCTGGCCCCGCTCCAACAGCTCCATGTCTCTCCTGTGCTGAGGCCCCAGAGCAGACGCAGCACTGCAGGCGGGGTCTCACCAGAGCAGAGCAGAGGGGCAGAATCACCTCCCTTGACCTCCTGGCCACGCTTCTTATGTCTAACCCAGCATATGGTTGGCCTTCTTGTCTGCAAGAACACATTGCTGGCTCATGTCCAAATTCTCATCCACCAGTATCCCCAAGTCCTTCTTGGTAGGGCAGGTCTCATCCCCTTCATCCCTCAGCCTGTATTAATGTTGGGGATTGCTTTGACCCATGTGCAGGAGCTTCCATTTGTCCTTGTTGAACCTCATGAAGTTCACCCAGGTCCACCTCCCGAGCCTGTCCGGGTCCCTCAGGATGGCATCCCATCCCACAGGCGTGTCCACTGTACAACTCAGCTTGGTGTCATCTGCAAACTTGCTGAGGGTGCACTCGATCCCAGTGTCTATGTCATTGATGAAGATGTTAAAGAGTGCTGGTCCCAATACAGACCCCTGAGGGACACTACTTGTCACTGATCTCCATCTGGACATCGAGCCATTGACCACTACCCTCTGGATATGACCATCCAACCAATTCCTCACCCATGGAACAGTCCACCCATCAAATTCCTATCTCTCTAATTTAGATAGAAGGATGCTGTGGGGGACTGGATCAAAGGTCTTACAGAAGCCTAGGTAGATGACATCTGTAGCTCTTTCCATGTCCACTGACAGTTGCACCATCGTAGAAGGCCTCTCGGTTGGTCAGGCAGTACTTGCCCTTGGTGAAGCCGTGCTGGCTGTCTCCAGTCACCTCCCTGTCCTCCATGTGCCTTAGCATAGCTTCTAGGACGATCTGTTCCATGATCTTCTCAGGCACAGAAGTGAAACTGCCAGGTTGGTAGTTCCCAGGGTCTTCCTTCTTTTTAAAAATAGGGGCAACTTTTCCCTTTTTCCAGTCCCCAGGGACTTCACCTGACTGCCATGACTTTTCAATTATCATGGAGAGTGGCTTGGCAACTACATCAGCCAATTCCCTCAAGACCGTGGGATGCATCTTGTCAGGTCCCGTGGACTTGTGTATGTTCATGCTCATGGTATACTTGTGTATATTCATTCACATGAACTTGTGCATGGATAACTGATAGCAATCATTAGTCAATAGTATGTATGTTGAATATATGGGAGTTTTAATATTAATTGAGAACCAGCAATATGCTAACTTCTATAAGTTGATGTCCTTTTAAGACTAGAGCATGAAGTGCTTGGGCATTACACTGTCAGCTGATACAGTGAAATTAGAAATTAATCTAAAACAGTACTGTTGAAATTTCAATGGGACCCAAAGGAATGTAAATATATCAACTAACAAAATACAGCATGAGTTCTGTTTTTTATTACTTGGATATAAACTTGTACTATATTTTCTTAGTTGATATAAATTCAATAAAATCATTCCCAGTGATTTGTAATGCTTATTTTTATTTGCACTGTTTATCATACAAAATACATTAATCTTTCTGTGCAAATATTTTTTTTTCTATGATTAATGGCAATAAGTATTGCATAAAAACTTGGGAAAAGTTTTTTGTTTTTTTTTTTTTTTTCATTCTGAAACTTCATGTAGTGAAGTCACAGTGAGTTACTTTTAATGTTTAGTGAGTTACTTAACTCACTTAAGTGAGTTACTTTTAATGTTTAGAGTAATGTTTTGCAAAATTGGTGATGTCATTATTCAAAATATATTCGTGTTAATTTGTAGTAAGTTGTATGCATTGAATTTTATGATAAATGATCTATTTCTGCAAACCTTATGACATACTCTTAACAGAGAGCAGTGATCAGGCAGAAATCTGCACAGATATACAGTGATTCATATTTATTCAGTGGGATAAAGCTTCAAAGATTGCCACAGCTTTCTGTGTGTTTAATATCTAATAAATACTATGTGTAATTACTTGCAAAAGAATTTGTAGAGAGTTTAATGATAACTTTAATGCAAATGAGGTTATTTTTTTCCATAAATTAGAACTTGCAACTCAATTGGGTCAGTGGCCAAACTGTAATTACTGTTTCATGTGTCTACAGCCCCTGTAGTTTGCACACCAGAAAACAAGGTTTCTGCCCAGTAAATCTTAGCAGTTGTGTTTCTTCTAATAACTGTATAGATTCCACCGAAGATAATGGAAGTGCTTGTGTTGCAGTAAGTGGGAAAACAAATTTGGTTTACCTAAGTAGTAGTGTGGCTTTGAATCCTGTTAAGAGCATGCACTGCTTGTGGTAGAGGAAACTGGAAGCAACAGTGGATTTATCCATTGTTAAGGTTGTCATGCGACTGTTAAATTTCTCTGGTCTTTAAAGATGCTCTTCAATTACAGCATGTGAAAAAAGGAAATAAAATGAAGCTGTAGTTTTAGGTGGGAGAGCCTATTTTTCTCGCCCGTGGAGAGCGCAGCCAACAGAGGCAGTGGTTTATGTGGCTGCGGTCAGAAACTCGGCCACCGACTGCTCGGGGCAGGTGCTGAGGCTACGGCGCCCAGTCCCCAGCCCTGGCTAGGGTAGCTGGGCCAGCCCAGCCGCGGTCTGGACTCGGCAGAGCTCTGAGGACGCTGCCTGGACTTGGCTTTCCAGGACTGGGATGGCAGCAGGTCCTCGCCCACCTGCGGAGACGCGTGCTGCCAGCGGGGCTGTCCTTGCCAGGCTGGGGTGCTGCAGGAGGAGGTGAGCAGACTACACGGCATCAGGGAAGAGGAAGGGAGCATGAGAATCTTCATAGGGACCCTGTAGAAAGGTGCCTGCAACCCCCTCTGCCTGGAAGGGGGGCAAGAGGGAGGCTGCTTGATTGAGCTGCAAATGAAGACTGCCATCATGGCAAAAGGCTGGAGGCTTGTGGCTTTCAGCAGCAAGAGGATGGCTCTGCCTGCGCCTGCAGAATAGGTTTGGTGGCCTGGTGGTAGGTGAGGGGCTGGGAGCTCCCTCCGGGGAAGTACCACAGGTGCCAAGTCTGAACCTCGTGTCCAGCACAAGAGGAAGTATCGAGGGGTCACAGGGGGAGACTCCCCGCTGCCAAGGCCAGGGGCCTCATCTGCTGACTTGACCTACTGTCCAGGGAGGCTTGCTGGTGGTTTGGAGCCGGGCTGCCATGGAGGCTGCTGAGCCTCATCTGGCCCTTGGATGGTTTCTCACGCTTTTCTTCTATGTGGGCATCAGCACTGTGGCCAGGGGAGATCTGGAGAGTGTATCAACAGCAACTGCAACTTCAGAGAAGGCGAAAAGGACAATCTAGAGAACTACATACAGACCTCAGTTCAATCTGTGGTGAAATCAGTAGAAATTTTGGGCACGTGAAGGCGGTGACTGGGGATGACTGGTGTTACCAAGGGTAAATCACGTCTGATCAACCTGGTTGTCTTCCATAATAAAATAACTGGATTTGCAGATGAAGAAAAAGCAGTGCATGTTCCTTACCTCAGCTTTAGCAAAGCTTTCTCCAGGTTCTCCCACAGTGTTCCTGTGCCCAAGTTAAGCTATTACAGTCTGAGTGGATGGACAACTAGATAAGTAGGACTTCTCTCTGCATTTGCTAAGAATCAGAGACGTGCAGAGAGTGAGGTATAAAAACTATAGCTGTGTAGAGACAACCTTGTGTGAGTGGCCCTTTATTTAAATCAAATTCTGCATTTTTAAGAATAGTAGAAGCTCTTGGAAATGACTTTTCTAGCCAGTGCATTTGTAGGCATATTGTATACAATGACATGTTTTAAGTCTGTGTTTATAATGCTGAGTATGTTTCTGCTTTCCACTGCAATTGTAGCCGGTACATGAGAATCAGTGGGGGATGTAAGAAAGGGAGGTTTGTAGTCAAAGCAGTATTATTTGGATACACGATAAATTCTAGCAGCAGAATTATATCAGGTTTTTTTGTAAACTAAGTTCCTGAGGTTTGTGGGTTTTAAGTGGTACACATTTATGAAAGTTAACTGTGGAAACAGGGCTTTTAGTATAGAGTGCTAATTCTCAGGGAATGTCTGTTATAATGGTTATCTCAATAAAAGGAGAAATCATAGTGGTCTTTTAATATCACCCCAAAAGCATGATACAGAAGAAAAAGATCAATTATTATAATTTAGAAGAGGGAAAGGATATTAAAATGGATGTGATTTCTTTTCTTTGTATCAACTGTTTGTTATAAAACCTCAAGATTAAATTACATCATTACAGGTGAAAGGCTTTTATACATTCTAAAATTATTAGAATATGCTCAAAATACTGCAGTAGAGAAATACCCCCAGAACTGTAATGCTAAGAACTTTTGCTACCTTTGATTTTAAAAAGAAAAAGCACCAAATAAAATGCGACAGCCCCCAGACGACAAACCATCAAAAAAACAGACCACTTACTCTTGCATTTTTGTCAGTCACAGATGACGTACGTGATTTTGCATTATCACGTGTCTTCAATTTTGACATATCTGTGAGCATTTACAAAAATGCTTTATTTTTCCCAAAATATCACTTGCTACTACAAGTTTTAAGCCTGATTATGCTATAATTGACCAGTCTGATAGAGTGCGAAACTGCCCATAAAACAGTTAAGAGTTCTCTTTTGTCTCTTTCCTTTACTTTCCATAATCTGCCTTACTCTGAGGGTCAAGCAAAAATGCTACATTGAGTCCTAATGTCTAAGGAGAGTGAGGAAGAGCAAAGCACACTCATGCAGTCTGATGAAAAAGGCTGAGCGATACCCACAGCTGCCAAACAGATGAGCAGTTTTTAACGGAGCTAAGATTCACAATGAAATCTGGGCCCAGAACTAATCAGATCTAATTAAGACAGACATGGTATGGTCCAGTACTGCTGGCAAGGTCAGGGTTCCTGTAGCTCTAAATGAGGCATGTTATAATTATGATCTAATTGAAAAGCTGGGAGTGATACAGAACCTGTGCACTGAAGGGTCTGAAAGAAAAGTTGCTCTTTCGGTCCTGTTGTGTACCTTATTAGATTGTTAATGCTCAATTAGACAGCTGTGCATTTAAAGAAAGAAGTGCATCTGACAGTTACACATGGTTCAAAGAAAACCTGTATGAATTCTCAATATTTTTTTTTATTTGGTTCATGGCAATCTAAATATACAGAAAAAAGCTGCTTTTATTTTGTTTGCTTTATGTACAGCAAGGCAAAGGGCACTTAAATTATTTTATCATGATGCAGAAATACAGTGGAGGTTTTTCAAGGTGCTGTATGTGTATGCGTCAGTCTGCAGTATGATATATGAAATTTGGAGGCCATGTTTTCTAGCTCTCAGTTGTCACTATCAAGCAATCAAAGGGCTGTGGAGTGGCTGTTTCATTCTAGAGACCGGTGCCTTCATTTCTGTTGTAAGCACGACTGACATATAGTCTTATAAATTATCATGCCTTACCACGGATTGTGTTATACACAGCTCCAATTTCTCCTTCTTCTGGTGCAGAATTTATTGGTTTGAGTTCATTAATTTCTTTTTATAAGACTGTCTGCAATGAAAAACTTTTATTAGAAAGCAGGACTTCTCATTCCACCTTGAAAAGTCATTCACACGTGTCCTACCCAGGAAACTGCTGCCCTCGTGGAGAGTTTTGCTCTGATCCCAGGTGTTCTTGCATCCAGCAGGCACAGGTATGCGTGAAGGAGAGAGATACTGAGCCGAACTCCGTGCTGCTTAGCACGTGTTAACATTACAGATGGAGGTCACTGACTTTCTTGCAATCTGCTGGGAATTCCAATATCACAAAATGGTTTTTTTTTCTAGATCATCAGGATGTTTTCTTTCAAAAACATTCCTAAAGAGCTCTTATTCTGCTTTTTACTTAAATCAATTTTGAAAAAGCCTGCGTAAGCTCTGTGAAACCAAAACAATATGGCCATAACATTTTGTTGTAGGTTAGCCTTAGCTAACAGCCAGATGCCCACCCAGCTGCCTACTTGCTCCTCCTCATGAGTGGGATAGGGAGAAAATAAGATGAAAAAGGTTGTGCATCAAGATGAAGACAGGAAGATGCCTTACTAGTTACTGTCACAGGTCTCCCCTACAGAGGCCCCTGCAGCCCCCGCCTGCCCCTGGGCACCTGCGCCCCATATGCATTTGAAAACAAATTAAAAAAATGCTCCAACTTACTTTTCTAGTAGGAGCCAACTAAACATGGAGTTGTACAAACTTCATGTCAATTAACGGCTGGCTTGTGGAACCGTTTCTAGCTGGACGCTTTTTCTCTGGTTGATGGAAAGGATTTTGCAGGTTCCTCTGTGCATCCCCAGCATCCGTCTGCTGGCTTGTGCCTCCCTCAGGTAATCAGCATAGTCAACTAAACGGCCAACTAAGCGGTGAAACAAGAAAAGCATCCGCCACCTTAATAACCTCAGGCTGCTTCTGCCTTCTACGTGTTTCAAGCTAGCAGGGTAACTCTTTGATCTGTTGCCAGAAGGCTCTGTCTTCCCTATCTTCCTGGGGCTGCAAAGCAGGCTTGCCTCCTCACTCAGGGGGGATTAGCCAACGTGGGAGATGGCAAATAATTAGGTCAACCCGCTCTTGGGCTGATGTAGCAATAGCTGTGGCTGCCTGCAACAAAACTCCCCCAAAATGTTCCCAACTGCATTGATTCCATCCATTTTTTTTTTTTTTTTTTTTTTTTTTTCTGGAGGCTTTGGTTTGAATTTCAAGATCTTGAATGCCTGAGGAGATCTGAGCGTGTGGCCAGAGAACAAGCACGTGGATATTTGTAGCTCTGGCTGCCCGTCAGTAGCGTGGCCATCCCCACCCTCGCCGGACAGCAGGAGCTGGAGCGAGCTGCGTTAGAAACAGCAGCTGGTTGGGTTCCCAATGAACCCTCTGCTGCAATTCGCCGCGTTGCCTGGTCTGCGCAAGCAGCTTCTCTCAGCTCCGCAGCGGCTACAGGAGGCCAGCAAAAGCAGCCCCAGCAAAGCTTAGTTAGCCAGCGGCAGGCAGCTGCGCCTGGCTTTTCACATATCCCCTTCCTAGCAGGAGCTATGTCCAGACCCACAGGACATGGGATTTCTTCTGTCTGCTTAACGCTCTGCTATGTCCTTCTTCCAGTCCTGTGTGTGTCTTTTTAATTCTCTTTCAAGCAATCACCGTTAAGAGACTACAAGCCGAGTCTTCCTGAGTAAAGCTTAACTTTTTTTTTTTTTTTTTTTTTCCAGTGGGTATGAAAAGGATCACTGACAGTTGTTATCCCTTTGGGTAACCCTTTGTGCTGATGACTCAGAATACATTGTAAATAAACATACTTAGAACACGAGATGCAGCCTTACTTCTTGGTTGTTGCCAAACAATATTCAATAACTTCTATTCTTTTAAAAGATCTCTGAGAACTTCCCTGTCCTGTCCTAAAATTATAAATACCATACAGTGATCAGATGCATTTCAGTGATTTAACTATTCCAGGAATATATGGAGAAAGGAACAGATAATGATGGAAGTCAGTCCTGTATAGGAACTGATGGAAAAGAATGGCTTTTAATTGAGAACACTTTGAGAAAAAATAGGACTTTTCACAGGAAGCTATTTTTAGAGTCAACATTTCTTTTGAAAGCACAATGAAAAATACACAGGCAGATGTTTCCATGTTCTGTTTAAACAATCTCTTATAGACAGTTGCATAACAGCTTAACTGCTTTATGTTACTGAGTATCATAAAGAACTTAATTTTTTATAATGCATATTTGTTCAGACAATATTCTTCAGAATTACAGAAGTGAAGCTCTTGCCTCCTTTGCAGCTCTCCAACTTCCAAAATATTCTGCATTTTGTGCAAAAGAATTTCAAAAGTATACATTTAATATGATTCAAAACAAATTTTTCTCTATCATTTCCTACAGAACTTGGCATTCTAAAATTATTAGCTAGTCTGTTAATTGCTATTATTGCCATGCCCCTTCCATAAAGACAGGAGCGGTTAGGAGAGAGGTTAGATAAAGACAGAAGAGGCTAAGAACATACCCTCTGATTCTTCAGCTGAATAGATTTTTGAGAGATTTTGCCAGTCAAATACATTTTCTTAAAATTCATTCTCATTAATTTTGAGCTGCAGCCACTAGAACCTTAATCTATGTGTAAAGGCATTTGCAGTTTTATAGGTCTCCGTGTTCTTTTTGGTATCCAATGTGAATTGTATTTCTCTGCTCACTCAAAGAAAAAAAAAAAACCTAGATTTTCTTTTAAGTGAGGTTTTTGTGTGTGTGTGGATTTTTTCTTTTTTTTTTTTTTTTCTTTTTAATGAGAAATCCACATTAATAGCATATTTCTTTGTGACTACACCTACACAGATTAAGGCTGCTATGAAACTGACCCTTCGTATTGACACAAAGGTCTGGTCTATCTATCACCTACAGTAATTCTTAATTATTCAGAATGTGTCATGTGTCAAGTGCTGATAAACTTCAACATTAAATTCTTTTCCACATGAGTTATCATCAATATTTCATGTAGGCTGGCAGGACATAACATTTCCTATTCTGTTTTTCTTCCACTGCACTTTGTTTTCCCTCTGCAAATTATGGTGGAAAAATATTTAATATGTGTGGACGACTTCAACTGACAGGGTGGGCTCCTGCATGTTTGTTCTTCACTGATGTGTTTCTTTGTTGTGGGGAGTTTTGTGGGTTTTTTCCTTTTTTGTGTGTGATTTGACTGTGGGTTTTTTGGTGGTATCTTTGCGTGTTGTTTTTTTTTGTGGGTGGTGTTTGGTGTGGGTTTTTTTGCGAGGTGTGGGTTGGTTGTTTTTTTTTTTGGTTGTTTGTTGTTTGTGGTGGGATTTTTTTGTTTTTGTTTTTTAAACTAGGACTCTGTTCAAGTGTGGGCTCTGTCCCTGGTTTGTCTTCAGCATCTTCCCTCTGTTGAGGTCCCTCATGCCAAAAGGAGTCATTCTGAAAGCCAGACAGTGTGTGCAGTACTTGATATTAGCTCTGTGGCTGTAGAGTAGCTACAAGATTACTATCCGTTTGAAAGGCAAAGGCTCTGAGGAATGGCTGAATAGAGCTGTACGCAAAAACTACAGATAAAGTTAGGGATGTACTGTATTCATTTCCCTCGTAGACCAATACCTGGAATGTTGTTAGACCTGCAAGCAGTTATTGTTTGGTGTTAATCCATAGGAAAAGTGTTGTTTTTGATCAAAACTGAAGTCCCCAAGAAGATAACAGAACAATGAATGGATCTAACCTATTCCACTGTAAAGCTTCTTTCACCAGGGCTTGGTTTCTGTGAAAATTATGTTATTGGTCTTTCAGACCAGGGTCATCTGCCCCTCTCTCTCTATGTTCTGGACTACTTTCAGTTGGAGTCAAGTGGCCCTATTTATGGGGTACAGTAGAAACAAGAGAAATGATTCTGCTAGGAGCAACTGGATTACAACCACATCGTAGATAATAAGGAATTATAGTAGCCATACCAGGATGATAGGTCAGGGCAAAGTAGAAATATTGATGGGTTAGTTGTATTCATACATCTTTCTGTTTATTTTTGCTTCAGGAAATACTCCTAAGATGTGAAAAATACACGAAAAACTGTGTTTAATCATGTTTCTTTGGAAGTCCTATCAACTTTCAAGTGAAGATTAGTATAGATTTGCAAAATAAGAAATAGAAGGAAAAAATAGAAGAGGAGAAGGTTCCTGCCTTTCTTGAAGGAAAAGTGAGACATTGAACTTTGGTTGTGTTATTAGATGCTAGTGTGGCTTCCCAGGGGCTGGGGGGAGGACTGTCTTGGGGAAACAACTATTCCTCAAGCAGAGAGGAGAGAAAGGAGGGTAGTATGTCATAGAGGTGTGTGCGCCGCCACAATGGCCACCTATCTCATCTTAACAAACACCCACTACACAAAAGGATCTTGTGTAAAAGCTATTACATTATCTGTTAAAGCAAAGCAGTATACTGAAGACTTGAAATGTCTTGTCTTAGCTGAAGAAATTAAATTACTTGAAGTTAAAAAAATAATTTACCTTCTCAGTATTAATCCTAGTCTTAACTAATTTTTTTTTTTTTTAAAAAAAAATAGTCCCAAGATGTATTGGTAAACAAAACCAAAACAAAACAACTGAGAGCTATTCAGTTTGAATATATATATAGTTTAAATTTTTTTGTTAGCACTTTGATCTTAGCATTTGCCCTCAATAATCAATAAAAAAGCAAACATACACTATAAGTTACTTTTCAGGAGTATTATAGAAAATATGTCCTGTAGGACATATTAATAGAGAGGGGAAAAGAGAGAGAGGGCAGCATTTTGTGCTGTTGCTGTGTAGTATCACCCAGAGAAGGGCGTCACAATACCTGTTCTACAAGAAGTAGTATTTAAGGTTATTTCTTTAATTTGACCTGAATGGCTGCGGTGGAGAAGGGGGGAGGTGGGTTTTTTTGGTGGGATTTTATTTTCTGTTGGTGTGGGGTTTTTGTTTGTTTGGGGGGCTTTTCGTTTTGTGGTTTGTTTTGTTTTTTGTTTTTGTTTTTTTTTTTTTTTGGGTGGGGTGGGAAAGTTGGTTGGGTGGTTGTTGTTGTTTTTTCCTTTTCTGATTCCACAGCTGGTTCAGCATTTTGATTGTTGCAAAGGTACCTTCAACTCTGTTAACTTACAGCTCAGAAATCTGTGGCTAGTTTCTGAGTATGAATGCTTTACAATGGCGTTGTCTGCTACACACAGGGCTTGCTTTCTCATGTCCTTTTCCTTTTGCTAATCTCTTCTTCTATTTAGGTAGTCCAGTAGTTTAAGTAAATCTAGAAAACCTACATGCTGATGATCTGCTTGACTTTGTTGCTGGATGCACTAGGACAGGATTTCTCTGCGTGAATATATTTCTAATGGTATGGATCCATTGGCCATGAAATAGATGGAGTTTGCTATTCTGGTTTCTGATCTGTGTTTGACAAGCATGTTATCAACTTATGGACTTAAAATTTTAATGCCTCATTGTCGTCTGCTCAACAATAAGTGTTTCCCTCATCCATCGGTTCTGGAAACAAGAACAGGTAGTGACAGAATTCTGCAATGTGGTTGTTTCTATTGTGCATCATGCAACACTTGAAGTGGTGGAATATTTTGCATAACACTTGATTTTTTGAGCATTGCCTCTGGAGAAAACAAAAATTCTAGGACACAGAAAAACAAATTCAGTCTTTACTCCTCAGATCTGTAGCTATTGTATCATTGATGAACAAAAGCTCTACCATCAGCCATAATTGCTATACTTTTGGACTCGTGGCTGAAGGGACAATTATTACACTACTTGCCAAAAAAGTAGATAACTTTAGCTTAACAGATAATATGTGTATAAAGCGCCTATCTTTGTTGCTGACTAGAATGCTTCATCAATGAGAGGATGCCATGTGTGACAGCCAAGGACAAAATGCATTCTCTTAAAATCGGTGGTAACACAAAAGCTTAAAATGAAACTTCTAAAAAGTTTTATCTCATGGAGTTCCTGAGGAATTACTCCACGGATAAAAGTAAGGGAGCGCTCTCTGCCTGGAAAAAGTATCATGACAGCTGTAAGGTACTCTGACATTTATGTAGGTTATATGTAGATAGCAATTTTTATTTTTTTAATTGAGGCTGCCAGAAAAAAAGAATGAGAACAACTGATACCCACATGTCATGATTTAACCTCATTCAGCAACCAAGCTTCCCTTCACCCTCACAGTGGGATGGGGGAGAGAATTGGGGAGAACAAAAAAAAACAACACATGGTTTGGGTTAAAGACAGTTTAATAGAATAGCAAAGGAAGAGAGAATAATGATTAAAGAATGTACAAACCAAGTGATGCACAATGCAATTGCTCACCATCCACTGACGGATGTCCAGCCCATCCCCAAACAGTGATTCCCCCCGCCATGGTCCAGCTCCCCCCAGTTTCTATGCTGGGCATGACAGCATATGGTATGGAATATCCCTGTGCCCAGCCTGGGTCAGCTGTCCTGGCGGTGCCCCCTCCCAGCTGCCTGTGCCCCTCCTCGCTGGCAGAGCACGGGAGGCTGGAAAGTCCTTGACTCAGTATGAGCATGACCTAGCAACAGCTAAAAACATCAGTGTGTTATCAACCACATTCTCATACCAAATCCAAACCACAGCACTATTCTGGCTACTAGGAGGATAATGAACTTCATCCCAGCTGAAACCAGGACACCATGGCTTAGGAAATATTCAAACCTTCCATACAAGATTAAGAGTTTGGGAAATTGACTTCGTGGGATTTGGAATGTAATTTCAGGGAAACACAAACAGGAGAATGTGGCTAGTGGAACAGAGCTGATTTGTTTGTTTGTATGGGTTTCCATTCCCCCCGCCTTTTCCTTTGCTGGAAATTCTGAAGGAAAGTGTGTAAATATTAAAGTAAGGCTACAAATTACTATTATGTACTTCAAAATAATGTTATGCTGTATCCCATCTGAATCCCCAAGGTTTTCATCCTGAGATAACCAAATAGTTGTGTTGCATCTTGCCACTCCTATGTTTTTGAGAAAAATTGGGATGCTAAGACATTAAGTGACAGTAGAAATCATAGAAATCATAGAAAGGTCTGGGTTGGAAGGGACCCCAAGGATCATAGAGTTCCAACCCCCCTGCCACAGGCAGGGACACCAACCTCCAGGCCTGGACCTACACGAGGTTGCCCAGGGCCCCGTCCAACCTGGCCTTGAACACCTCCAGGCATGGGGCATCCACCACCTCTCTGGGCAGCAGATTCTTATGCCTTTTAGTTTAGATTTCTTTCCAGAATGTACATTCTGTTCCTCATCCTCCCCAGTCAGTGCAGTTGTTTAAAGAAAAAAAAAAAAAAAATTAAAATTTCAGTTCTTATTAATAGCTTCTAAGATAGCAGTTTTCATATGTTTATTTTTCACTTTAGTCCAAATCTCAGTTCCAGTAGGTCCTATTCCACATTAATTTACCTCTAAACCCTGAAGACTGTAGTAAAGTCTTTAATCTCCTTTAGCATGTTGAGGAGGGACACAATTGGATTGGCAATCATTAATGAAACATCTGTATAAATTGCTGTATCTCTCTCTCCTGCCCTTGCTTCAGTCCTTTGATATTTGGAGTTTTTATTCTTTCTTTGGCAAAAGCATCCCTTCCTCCTTCCTTTTTCAGAGCTATTTGCACTAATGCTACTGCAGATTAGTCAATTAGGTTTTCAAATTATACCATTCAAGAACGCAGCAAAATTTAAATTCAGGTCACCCTGTGCCTGAAACTCAGTCTCATCTGAAGAGCTGCAGAATGTGGAGGTATCCAAATTGTCAGTTGCTCTTACATGTATATTTTCTACTGGGGGGCCTTTGGGGCATTGCACTTTCTCAGCATATTGTATGAAGATACCGTTGTTGATGCCTGCTTTTAGGCTTCTGAGGCATTTCTATATCAGCATTTACACACCACAATAAAGTTGTTGTCTGACACATTGAGGTTTTAGATGTAAAAACTAAGAACTTTTTATGGATTCCTTTCCTTGAGTAAGCAATCCACAATTTTCTTAAATGTATTAACGTAGGTTTTACCTGTTCACCTTATGCCTTTTCAAACATGAAGCTGATAAACAAAATGAAATCTTAACAACAAAAACCTGGGGGAGGGGGAAGCATTTTTGCTTTTCTTTTCTTTCTTTTTTTTAACTCTGAGTTTGAGCCTGGTATGTAAAATTCATAAGGAAATGACTAGTAATAGTATGTTAGTGTTCTGTCCTTTGAAATGCCTCTAGCTGTTGATTCTCTGTAGTTGCAAATGTGTTGTCTGTGCCTCTCTCCTCCCCTGACCTCCTATTACTGTGCCGTTCCAAGCTAGCCTAGCAAAAGACTTAACGTCATGAAGAGATGTTCCTTTTAAAAAAAAAAAAAAAATAAAAAAAAAAATAAACTTTTTGTCAAGTTATCCTGCCTGTGCTCTCCTGCCTCATTTAACTCAAGCAGCAGAATCTCCAGTCAATTCTATGCTTAAAGGCTGGCTGTAACGGTAAAACTTTATGCTTAAAGGCTGTCTCTTAAGGTAAAACTTAGAGAGTTTGCCAATTGATGGGATTTTTTGCTAGAGCTTCAGGAGTAATAAATCCTGAATGATGAAAGGCCATCAAATGGTCATACCTGTTACTACCTATGCATACCTGCGAAGTATCTCAGCTATGCTGCTAGGTGATCCAGTCACGTTCTGGTCACAGGGACAACTAGTTGTTTCTTGGCTTTGGCGAATTTGCGTGACTGCACAGAATATTCAGCGGGGTTATTCTTCCTGTCTACAGGAAAAACTATGAAATCCTTGAGGACTCATTTCCAGCCGCCTTGGCTTTGGTCTCATGAATACTAGCCTTGATCAGTGGACAGTGTAATGTTGTGTGTAGAATCTCCCGTGAGAGTCCAGTATGTTAAAAAAGCAGGTTTCAAATGTTTGACCTGTCAGGCTGAGCAATCAGAACTAGATAAACTGTAATGGCTTCTAAATTTTGGACAATACGAACTCTTTGATCATTGGATCACTTGGACATATTTCCTATACCTTGTCTTTTTCTACGTAAACTTAATTTTTACTCACTTCCCTTACACCTCACATCAAAATATTTCTTCTTCAACTAAAACCAACCCAATAACTGTAGCAAACTAATTCTTCAAATAATGGCAATATAGGGACAGATAACTTTCTCCTTTTGAGTGGCTGGATACTCAAGGTTCCATTTTCTATGATACCTTTACACTGTATATGTTTCAGTGTAGCAAGGTGGTAAATAGATCACTGTGTTCTGAAATAGATTATTTTGTGCTTTTTTCCACCGCTGGGAGAACTGGTACTTTATTTACAAGTGGTGTTCATTTTTCATGTCATTGTTCCCACGGGAATTAACATAAATCAGACGAGCTCAAATGTTCTAATTTCAGTGCACGCCAGCAGCTGTTTCCCAGAAGTTTAGACATGCAGGACTCGGTAAGTCACCAGTCAGACAGGCAAAGTCAGCTATATCCAGTTTCATGCCATGATACGCTCATGCTACATATGCTCATTAGAGATTATGATAACAAAAGGATTGTATAGGGCTTCCGAGAAATTCTGAGTTTAAGTAAACAGTTATGTAATTGTCCCCCTCACACTCTGTAAATCATAGTGGCATAAAAATGTGATCTGTGAGTTACCAGTTCTTTGGAGGTATGCAGTAGTGAACTGGCGTAAACGTGAGTCACTGAGTAGCAGCAAGAACTAACACACCCCGCCCCCCCCCTTTTTGTCCAGTGTCAAGCTCGTCTATAGAAGAAGGTAAATGAATGTAATGGGTGGGTTTCAATCTATGCGATCTAAAAACCTAAATTACTAGAGCAACTGGGAAGATGTAAACAACTTCTGCTTTATTCTTCTGGCCTCTAATTGGACTGCTCTCATTGCATAACCCAGAGAAAGGAGAAAAGCCTGCTACATCTTGGGGAGGATGTATGGATCCTTCTTTGTCCCTTCCTGGGCTGCCTTGTCTCCACGTTAGCTCTGATCTACTGGTCAGCATGTGGAAAGAAAGCAAAGGCAAAGGAAGGAACGTTTATTAGAGATTTTACTGATCAAAGATATTCAAATGATTCATTATTTACTATGTATGTCATGTGGGAGTGTGCTGTGTCATGCAAAATCACGGAGAACAGTAAGTTCAGAAGAATCAGTTGTATCTTGCGTTGAAACTCCCAATTTAAGACTTGGTGCCCAGACATGGGGATGAAATCTCCGTTCTCATGAATTCTGCAAGATTTTGTCTCCGATGCCAGTAAATCTAGGATTTCTCTCAACCTTTGTGCTATGTATATGGGAATAGAGAAGGAACAGGTGAGAGAGAGTGAGTGGTAAGCATTTCTGTCTTCCAGTTTCACCATCACATTGATACAGATGAGATCAGGTTCTAGATTCACATATGGTAAACTGTATTCATGATAGTATTTGTCAAAAATCTATGGCATTTACCTACTGTAACGTAAGCATCCTTTGGTCTTGATTTTTGACATTTTAATATATCCTTAATTAACAATGTTTAAGCAAATTCAGTGGTAGCTTAACATAATGCATACATTTGTTCCACACAAAGTGTTTTTGTAAAAATCTCTCTTCAACATCTGTTGAGATCATTTTGGTTTATTCATACATTGTTTTGCAAAGCACTAGCACAACGTGGCTGTTGATTTCTGTTTCTTTATTTTGTTTTTTTGAAGACTACCATTTACAACAGTGAGATTTCTGCTCTGAGATACAGAATGTTTTAGAGCAATTTGTCAGTGGAAGGAACTGCTGGCTTGAAAGTGGTCATCAATTGACACCACTCTATTGCAGGGCAACATTATGGTTCTGATTTACTGATGTGGTGGGGTTTATTTGTTTTTGTTTTAATAAGGATGTGTATCCTGAAAACTATATATCAATTAATTATATAATATGTATAAATGATGAATTTAGTGATCCAATGATCTGGTCCTTGATGGCATTCAAGTTATTAGCATTT
>KL283658.1:35889-49224 GCA_000699545.1 Podiceps cristatus
GCAAAATGAAGCAGGATGAGATTGATTAATGTAGGAATAAGGAGGTTAGGCAGACTGCACTTCTGTTGACTTTTGACTTTGGCCTAATAGAGATATATTGGGATATTTTAAAATGTCAGGTTGGGTCTAAAGATTAATTTCCTTATACTGTTGCTTAAAGCTCTTCCTTTTCCTGGTCACAGAGCACTAGTAAAAATCACTTAGTAAACAGATTTGAATTATGCATTCATGGAAAGTAGAAATTTAAGTAGTAGTTTTCATATTGGGAAAAAATATACTTTAAAGCATATACTGGGATACACAGGGATAATTATTACATTGCAAACAAAATTAAATCTGTCATGCTCCGAATAGGAGAAAATACTTATAGTTCATAACCAGATTATGTTACCAATCAGTTTAAACAAACAGAACCATAGATAAATTTATGTAAGAATATGAAGATTATTTGCCCGTCTTTCTCTTTAATACGTTTAAATGGTTACTAATCATGTTTAACTTGTACTTAGTAGTACTACCTTTATGAAAACATAAAGATGACTTTGTAACAGCAAAAAAGCGAGTCTCTTCCTGTTAGGTAGTGCTGTGAGCCTCTCCTGCTTTGTCAGGTAAAACAGACTGACAATACTGAGAAAAATCTCATAATTGAAACATGATCAGATACGGGATGTCGTCAGGTAGATTTTGAAACCTGCCCAGACTGTTTGGGACTAGTAATTGCAAGATTCACTGGTCTGTCCTGAATTCTGTATCTGTGTCAACACGAAGGCCAATGAAGGAGGACATAAAACATGCTCTTGTTTCCTACGCATTTGTTTTCCTTGGGGGGGGGGGGAAAAAAAGGGGAAGGGAGGGAGTGGAGGAAGTCAGCAGTCTGTTCTGGGTATGCTTTTAGTAATTAAAATAAGAAATTAATAACTCTGCACCTCAAATTAGGAAAAGGAACTATTTATTTTATTCTGAATTGTATCTGCACATTTTGCTTTCAGTGGCCCATAGGAATGGGTTTCCTGTAATCACATTAACAGGCTGTTCTCACTGAATTTAGTCTGATTGAAAATATAAAAAAGCATCAAGTACCACTGTCCCTTTTTGTGACATATTCATGAGTGCTGCAGCGATAATTTGTTAAATAGCTATGATTATCTCACATCCTTGTGTGTTCAACAGCTAGGTTCTTGCTTAAAAGAGGAAAATGTATCTTCCAAAAAAAAACCCCAAACCAAACAACAACAAAAAAACCCACAAAGAAACCTGCTGATATGCACTAAAAGATACATTGTTAATAATACTTGCAATACCAAGTCAGGCAGAAGGTTGAAGGTCAGGCTCGATGGGCAGCTGTGAACTTCTAAGGGAGCCGGTTCAATAAAGAAAACCACAGTGCTGGAGGCAGGGGAGATTTATTGCCAGACCGGTGGATTCTGCATCTGCTCTCTTTGGTTTCATATGGATCCAAAATCGGAGTTTTAGATTGCTTATTGAGGAACAATTCCCCTCTGAGCTTGTTTTATTCTGTCTTATGTAGGTAGATAATTTATCTTTTTGTAAGGCATAGGCCCAGAAAGCACCGTGGGGCTGATTTCGTCAGTCCGGATAGTGTGCGTTTGCACCAGAAATGCTGGTTTCTGTGCGAAGTTGCTGACAGCGTATTGGGGAATAACTCCTGATGGAGCTGGAGCTGGGCTGAAGGAAGGAAGCTCATGCCACTAAGAAGCCTCCTGCATGTGTTGTCCACCTGCCCTAGCAGCTACTGAGGAAAAAGGAAGATGTGCTGCTCCCTTTACAAGCTATTACTTGTAAGTGAGCAGCATGCAACTGAGCCCCCTTTATGTAATTTGAAGGCTCCTGGAGTATTTAGGAGATTCCTCCTTGCTGATTATAAATGTAGGTGCCTTTTAATTAAAAATGTCCTCAGAATAATAAATACATATAATTTCTAAATATAATGTTGGGTAACATATTTTGTGAATTACAGTTTTAAAAACTACTATGTTTTTTAAAAAGGCATTTTGAATAAAGAGAACCCCATTCAGAGTGTACTACAGATAATCAGAATCTGTTTATGCTTATACACACATTTATAAACAAAACTAGATCTGGTGTTTCTCTTGTAACCACTTAAAATAAAAAAGACTATATTTTTCCATTGTCTTTTTTTTTTTTTTTTAAGAGTACATTAAAATAGCACTGCTGAACTGTAACTTTATGTGATAGACACAGAAGTTCCTACAGTTGAGCACATCTGATACTTGAAAATATGCTTTGAATTAGCTTGCCTTGTTTGTTGCTGGGGATTTTTGCCTCCTCTTCTTTTCAAAGGAACAGTGCTTCTTGAAGATCTCTAAAATTTCTGGGGAATGTGCTCTAAGGATTTTTTTTTTTTTTTTTTTTTAGCATTCCCAGAAGATTGTTTTAAAGATATTTCCCTCCAGGGTTAGCAGGTGTGAGGATGAAATATCCATGCCTTTCTGCAATATCAGGTTTAGAATTTCTTAAGGGAATGAGACTGCAACCAAAATTGTTAATAGTTTGCTAAACCCTTTAAAGCCTGGAAGTTAGCAGGGAAAACGAAGAAGCATCAGCGTGAGATGAAGCCCATTAGGACTTCAGGTTCTCTTCTCTAATTGTAAACTTGGGAAGAGCTCGGATCACGGCCTGTTGGGCAGACTCGGCATTTGGGAGAGGCTGTTCAGTGAGGTAGTCCAACATTTGCTCTTCGGCCACTGTTCCTTCACTGAGATACGTTTCTATAAAGCCAGTCGTGGCCTGTCCCGCTATCATTGCGAGGGCATTTGATGACCTGGTTGCAAGGCCAGCAGCATGCAGTGGGGTTCCGCCAGCCCCCGGAGGCTGATCTTCTGCCTTACGGCGTGTTGCAAGTGTTAATGCGTTATACCTTTTAGTGCATATTGGCAGTTTTTGTACGATTAGATGGACTGTCACTCCAACAGGCAGTTGAAAATAGTGTTGGTGATTTGTGTTCCTGGTGTAAGTGAAGTAAAAGCATGACAATACATGTTTGACCTAATGTTATCTTGTAAATTAAACTGCTGGCTTCTTTTAACTCTTCTCACTTATTATCAGAAAAATAACTACAACATTCAAAAAGTGTACAACAAACTGAATTCAGATATGTGGGAATGACGTGATCTATTTGTGTACTATACTGAATTCTTACAGTGAAGGGATTACTTGACTTGAATGCAGCCGTGTTATGGAAAACTCACTAAATTAAAGGAAAACTCTGCAAATGATCTTTCAGGTTTTTGAACAAATATTTCAAGCAATTATCAGGTGGGTTTTTTCCATACAAAGCTAACACCCTGCTTATTATTGTAGACTGTTTTTCTGAGTACTTCAAAATTCACTGTTCTAAATTCTGCTTGGTTTTCAAACCAAAATACCTAATGATTGTGTTAATCATCCTGGTAAACAAACTCCCTCTTTTCCCACTTTTGGTATCTGAGATGACAGTGTGGCCAGCTGCCACTACATGTGGGGATAGTTTCTGTGATTTGGACACCTGTTGGCAAGAAACTGAAAACCACACGGAACACAAAACAGCTGCTGTGTGTAATGATTTAATATTAACATACAATAAGGAGCTGGGGCATGTTTCTCTTTGTACTGCACTACAAAATAAATGATGTAGGTAAATCACTTGTGATATCCTCCAGCATTTGATATGCACTGTCAAGTATTTAATAAATAAGGTGAAGACTACTTTATGAACTCCTTTGTATATTAGATTTTAAACCTCTTTTACTATCTGGCACGCTACAGAAGGTATTTTTTTCTGTAGTCCTGCATACTCAAAACCAACTGCCTGTTTTCCAGGACATGCTGTAATGCATGCCCATGTGTGTCAGGTTGGAACCGAGCCAGCATCTTATCCATCAGCATTAAGAGCGTGACAGGGAGCTGTTCTGCGTGCGCATGTATCTATAGACCAGAATGTTATTGAACAGTATTTCAGATCTACTTGGGTTTTATACAATTCTGTTGTAAATGTTCTTAGAATTACTAAAACCAGTATTTCTAGCAAAGCTTTACTAACCCTTCTTGCTTGCATAAATTTCATGTACAACTGTCCTGTATTTTCCAAGTCTTAGGGCTTTGTCCTAGAAGAAGCTGTTCTTACCTGTTTTCTTTAGTGTTTTATGAATTTTTCTATATAGGGTTTTCATATGTCATTGGACAATGGAAGTTGAAAATGTTGAATGATGATCAGAAATGCAATGTAACATGATAATTACTAAAATATGATTTTTAATTAAAAATAAGAAGCAGTAAGTATAATAACACAACAGATTATTCTGGGGGTAGTAGAGCATTTCATGTGTCACATTTCTTACATTTTCTATAAAGAGGGCAGTGTTTTGTGAAATTATAGGAAAGAAATTGTATGACTCTTTTCTCAGTGATGCTGTGCTTCCTTCTCTATCTGCTTGTCTAGCAGATTTTTGGCCATATCTTTGAGGGTTAAGGGTGGAGCATGACAAGCTAACTCACATCTTGTTTAAAGCTAGCTTCAACTGTTCGACTTTGGGAACATTCCAAAATACATCCATTTGTACAGTTTGCCACAGATGATTTAGTGGTTAGGGAGGGTCATGCTTTATTTTGGTTTCTGTTTAATTTCTAGTTTTGTAATTTATAGTTAAGAAATGTAAGAGCTCTGGTTAAAGTCCTTTTTTCTTCTGTGAAAATATTGACTAAAATAATTTTAATAATAAGTCTAGTGTTTAGACTTGGCAGAATAAGCTGTGTATTTCTAATCCCTTCAATGAGGGAAGGCCTAATACCTGAGAGAGGGAGCTGGAGAGAAGAAAGCAATGTCATATAAACTTGGAAACAGACCAATTTTGGCTTTGCAGGGATGTGAAGTATGGCAAACTTGATGATATCTTTCACTGGTGTCTGCTTATTTATAAAAATTCAGTAGATAATGTATGTTCCAATAGTCCACAATTATTTTTTTGTCCAATTTGTTTGGACTGTGTGAGGTGGTTCCATAAAATGCATCCAACTACATGTTTCACTGCTTTACTTTCTCAAGCACACCATCTAAAAAGCAATTGTTTATGGATTGTTAGTTTTCCTTCCTCTGTTCACTAGTTGGAAACGAGGTATAGGAACTATTAAACAGTGAATTTATTTTTTTAGTAAACTGCTTCAATTCAAAAAAGCTATTCTGGAAAACTAGCTTTTTAAAAGCCCTTGGACGCTGATTTATTTACTGCTGGGATTGGTTTAAAAAATGGAGCGTGTGCTATATGTTTGGCTAAAATAATATGGACAATTTAAGTGATTGTGTTGATAAGCTGTGGAGACTCATTCATAAAGAGGGTTTCTATTTATCTGATTTTAGGATTTTTGCTTGTATTCCCAGGCACGGCCCTTTAGGGAAGGGAAAGTGTTGACTCCTCAGAGATGCCATTTTTCACATTGAAAGGTTACACATTTTGAGGAGGATAATAAATGTGCCTAAAGTGACAGAGCTGACATCTAGAAATCTGGAAGTGTTTTTGAATAAGCTATTCACAGGGTACAGTTAGGTTTTCATTTGAATCTATAGTTAGTTTTAGACCGAGTCAGTTCTAATTCATTTATATACAGATTACACCTCCCTAAGCCTAATTACTATTCTTTTCCTAATATGTCCCTGAAGAGCAGCTATTTTACTGCAATTACTGAAAATGAAAAGGAGAATAAAATTCAGTGACAGTAAACTAGGCTCCTCAACCGTACATATTCATTTTGGGGATCTGTTTTTTTGCCATTTTTTCTTTTTACTCTGCTTGAATGAAAGGCAGCTCCCATGTCATTATGAATTTAACAATCAAGCTCTTAAGAGCCACAGAACCAAATTCTTTCCTGTTAATATCTTATTGACATAATTAGAGATGGATACTGTTGAAGTCAACTAATTTATTTTTTTGCTACAGTAGGCTTAGGATACTTTTCAAATACTAAACATTAAACAGTGTTTTTGATGTAGATGCAATCATTGGTTTTATCTCCTGTGGGTGTTTTGGAAACAATCTGGAGTAGAATTATTAGATGAAATTCTTAATGGTGCATTCATCAAAGCAATTATTTTAAATATCTTCAATTAGTGGTAAGTAGTTGCATGGCATGTACATCTGGAATGTAATTAGTAAATGAAATTTGGGCTATACTGCATGACTAGAGATTTAATCCAAATATTTATGTCATATCCAAGCTCCCAGGGCAAAATCAAAGTGGTAAGATTTTTTTTCTCCTGACCACAGGTAAGGAGAAAGCTGATGAACTTCAGCAAAAATGGTTTTAACATTAAAGTTGGGTCATCAGACTTTTGAGATATCAGTGGAACATAGGCGGTCTTTTAAGCTGCAAAAGAAAAGTAGAAAACTCCTTTTATTTTCTTTTTATAAATTCATAAAATACTTTGGATTGCAAAGTGCATTTAAAGGTCATCTAGTCCAACCTCCCCACCATGAGCAGAGACATCCTCAACTAGATCAGGTTGTTCAGAGCCACATACAGCCTGACCTTGAATGTTTCCAGGGATGGAAACTACTTCTACCACCTCTCTGGGCATCCAGTTCCAGTGCTTCACCACCCGCATTGTAAGAAATTTCTTCCTTATGTCACATCTATATCTACCCTCTTTCAATTTAAAACCATTACCTCTTGTCCTATCACAGCAGGTCCTGCTAAAAAGCATTTCCCCATCTCTCCTATAGGCCTCCTTTAAGTACTGGAAGGCCGCAATCAGGTCTCCCCGCAGCCTTCTCTTCTCCAGGCTGAACAAGCCCAACTCTCTCAGCCTGTCCTCATAGCAGAGCTGCTCCAGCCCTCGGATCATTCTTGTAGCCTCCTCTGGACACGCTCCAACAGCTCCGTGTCCTTCTTGTGCTGAGGGCTCCAGAGCTGGACGCCAGGTGAGGTCTCGCGAGAGCAGGATAGAGGAGGATAATCACCTCCCTCAACCTGCTGGTCACGCTCCTTTTGATGCAGCCCAGGATACCATTGGCTTTCTTGGCTAGAAACACATGTGGCTGGGTTATGTTGAGGTTTGCCCTAATCCATGTGCAGGACTTTGCACTTGGCTTTGTTGGATTTCATGAGGTTTGCATGGGCCTACCTCTCAACTCTGTCGAGGTCCCTCTGGATGGCCTCCCATCCCTCCAGCATGTTGTCAGCAAACTTGCTCTGGGTGCACTCCATCCCATTCACTGACAAAGATGTTAAACAGTACTGGTCCCAATACGGACCTCTGAAGGATGCCATTCATCACTGCTCTCCACTCAGTATGCTTGGTACAGCTTTGGGGGTGCAGGAGGACATCTAGGGTGCTGCTCCCTAGATGTTCAGATAGTCAGGAGTCGGAATCGCATTTATACACATTGTGTGAAGAGCGGCTGCCCAGACCATAAAAGAGCCTTTTTTATTAGATGATCATGGAGGTCACTGAGGGGAAATCTTGAGAGAGATTACCCCTTTAGTCAAATAAATTGGCTTTATTTGTGGATCCAGTTCCTATCAAGCTATGATTTTTAAAATACTTGAATCTAGTCACATGTGAACACCACCATTATATTTTAAAATATCTCAATGGAATAATTAACCAGTAAAAAAAAAAAAAAGTTTGAAACTATTTACATTTGTATAAAGGCACTTATAATTTGTTTAATTTATGTTGCTTCAGATAACTGAATGTTGTATGAAACCACTGTTTTGATATATATTAAAGCTAAGTATAATTTATGGAATTAGACTGCCTTCTAGCTATGACAGATGAATTCATGTGACATAAGTACCTTAAAAAGGAAAATAAAAAAGATGAAAGCAATTGTATAGTTAATAGGAATAAAAATCAATATATAATAAAGGAAGAGGTATGTAGTGTAAAAAGCACAATGTCAGCACAAATCAAGAAAGATGCTGAAAACCTATGGATAGCTTTAATATGTGGAATCAGCAATTCTGTGACAGATAAGTAGCTCAGACCATGGTCATGCAACTCTTACAAGGCATTAAAAAGGCACATGGTTGCAAACGACTATGTAAACCTAGGGTACTTTATTAGTTAAAGTTCTGATATTAGACAAACATTGAATAGGTCAGCAGAAATCTATCCTTATCATATCGATGAATTTAAGCTTAATTTTCCTTTTAGGAAAACTGACGTTAAGTTAGGAGTGAATAAGGTTAATGTTACCTATGATCACAGATGAGGGTCCTGACTTTCATGTGCTGATGAAACGTAGGTGGATGGCAGAAACATTACTGGCTGCATTTTCCACGGAAGCTAGGCAAGTATGAGCCACCAGAGGTATTGTGACCTGAGATCTGACATGAACTCAAAGCAATCAAATCCAAAGGGATACGACATCTTATTCATTAGCAACATGGCCATCAGACACCATGCATGAAGATAGGAAACAGCAAAATTGCTGCTTCTTTGGTCAAACCTTCTGGTTGAATTTTGACTTTAAGTTCCCTTGTAATAAACACTTGGGGGTTTTTAGGCACTGGGATTACAAGTGCTTTGTGGACAGATCGTTTCAGTGTGTAGACTGGATCTGGTGCTTGGTTTGGCGTTTTTTCAGGAAAGGAGGAAGGAGCTAGAGGTGAAGCTGAGTGTGGGAGTTAGCTTAACTGGAAATCTCCCCTTTCGACAGGTAAATGCATGTTTTAAGTGATAGACTAAGGAACCAAGTGGAGTATTTCATGACTCCTCAGCTGTTTTCAACTATGTAGCTCAGATGTGGTTTTTTCTCTGCAGTTTCTATGGCTTTCAATCCAAACTGACCTGTCAAATGACCCCCAGATAATTCTTTAGTTCGAGCTTTCCCTGCCAAAATAGCTGTCACACCAAAATCATACCGATTAACAAAGCATAACTAATAAATTGGGGAGGAAAATTTTGAAAAACTGCTCTAGATCATGAAAGTAACAGATGACAGTATTTGCAGATAGTCTTTGTGTCAGTTTCCCCAGATGAATAGATACAGGGATTCCAGAGATGAAGAAATGCGATGTAATATTCCCAATAAATGAAGGATGCAAGAACCTTCCAAAAGTGAAGCCATCTTGCATTTAAGGTACTAGTAAGCTTAGCCTGGTGATAACTTCTTTGTCTGTTGATCAAATCACCATGCAAGTTGTGAGAAATTCCTTAAGGATTTTTTTTCATGCCTAAGATAAAAAAGAAAAAAGACTTTCCACCTCCATTCAGTGCAATATCTCAACTGTATCATAGAAGTCTCCATTTGACTGATATTGAATGTAGCTCTATTATGTTTAATAAAAATCTGTAAAGAAGTATCCATTATCCAAAATTATAGGGAAAACACTTGCAATAGTCTTCTGTGTTTAACTACAGAAATAAAAGCTCTGTTTAAAAAGTCTATTTTCATCAACTTCTACACTTGAAATAGTAATGTCTGTCTTTAAAAACTTTATTATAAACATTTCTTAACAACAAGGCCTATTAAAAAGACCTGAAATTAACAAACAGGAATTACCTATTGAATTTGGAAAAAACCCTGTGTTTTTGTATGATCTATTTGCATTTATCATTATACTTTTGTTATTACTTGTTTGTTATCTCTTATTGCACATCTAGACTTAAACCATGCACTTGAAATTGCACCTGAGTAACAGTAGTCGCCACACTTAAATATATTTATCTGAAGTTTACGTTAAAACCTCAAATGTGCTGATACAAATAGAGTGGGAGTAAGAATTGATAAATAAGTGATATTTGAGAACTTGCTTCATTTGGAACTCTATCTGAATTTCAGGAACACTGCATGCTTCATTCTTCCCACCTCTTTTTTTGGGACGCATGACTTCTTGCATCTTGAGTTATGACGGGGAGGCAGTATCTTAGAGATTTCTGGAAGGTGTCATTCTGATGCAGTGTTGAATTTGGGATTATAACCTTGTTCTGTGCTGGTTTGGGGCAATGGCTATATCCATTTTAACCTATAATAAAAACATGTTCTTTATACATTGTTCTTCTTTTCCCCATACTGTTTTTGAAATGCAAGGGGAGGTATCGCCAGTTGGAAGAAGCTTTCTGCAGTGATTCCCCACAGCTTTTGGGATACAGTTAGTCCCACGGGCTGTGCTTATCAGACCTGTGTGCAGCTGAGCTGTACGTGCTGTGGGGGTGGGAGGGAAGCAGTGAAGACAGAGCCGTGAAGATAAAGTCCTGGTCCACTCCCAACCCTTGACCAGCCCCTGAAGAATCCAGAAGGAGCCTCAGCTGTGGGTCAGGGTTTCTAATGTTGTTTACAGCAAGACAAACCAGCAGCTTTATAGATGTAGTAAGAGAGATACATAAACTGTAGAGGAAGTAATCTGCAGTGCACAGCAAGAGTTCATGTCCCTTCAGCCACGCAGCTTTACATGTTCTCTACGTGGTCCATCACCAAACACGCAGGTGGAGTTTTCGTTACAGTGAAAACAGTGACTCTTCACAGTGTCTCTTTCATTACATTTTCAGCTCAGATTTTACATTGTGAATCCTTATAACAAACAGTGGTGTGTTTGAACAGAAAATACAGTTTAGAGGTGATCTCTAGCTTCTGCTTGGGACTGATTTTCCTTTTAGAGCACCTGCACAATTTGCTTTTCAGTAGGAACGAGCTCTATTTCTGCCTCTACAGACTAAGGGCCATAACGGAAAAGAATGCACATCAGCTGTTTGTATCAAGGTGGCGTTTTTTTGAATGTCTGTACTCAGCAATTAACAGCAAAGCATGTAAGTAGTTACAAAGCACAATGGTTTCAGGAGCAAGTGCATCCTTAATAATGAAGGGGCAGTGGCAAGTCAGCTAGAGAGAGATCCTAAAAGTGATCATGAATAGAGGTCCATGAAGAAAGACTTTTAAATAATAGAAATAATTATTGCACTGAAATTGCTTTGTGGACGTATTTTGCAGGTGTGAAATAAAACAAATCCACCGGTTGTGGAGGAAGATTTTAATTCAGACATGTACAAACCTAGTAGCATTTTAATGTATTAAGAATAAAACAGATCAATACACATAACTGAAAGTATGCTGGGGTTTTGCCAGTGGTGGTTTTTTTCATTGTTTTTATTTTGGTGTGGGTGTTTTGTTTTGGTTTTTTGTCTGTTTGAGTTTTTTTAAATGGGCTAAAATATAGTGTACAGACTTTTTTTTTTTTTTTTTGTATGGTAAAAGCTTTGCAACTGTTATAAATTTTTTGATCAAAAGCATTTTAATAGAAATTTCAGCAACCCTTTGACTAGCGTAATAATATTATCTTTTACTGAATTATTGAATTATAAAGAAAGATTGATATTACAGTAATTGAAAAAATAATACACAAGCAGTAAGACTTGTTCTAATGTTAGATGATAAGAGTCTGCTCTGTCCTGGAATTCTGAATATCATTAAGAAATGCTGAGAATGGAATTTCCAAAGTGCATTTGAAGTAATACAATATTTATGATGATAAAGAATGTACCATTGGCTTCCCACATAATCCCTTGAGGCTCGTTGTCTGCATAATTAACATAGATATAAATTGGATTTCAGTAAAATCAGTTTTCATTTTTTTAGCAAAAAGACAAAGGCTCTATCAAAAGACAAGTATCAGAAAACTTAGTAACATAAACTGCCTCTTCTTTAGCTCTCTATAAATGGAACACTATCTTGTGTCAAAGGTGAAAATGGCAGTGGACTAAAGCCGCTTTTGTGTGGCTGATGGTTAAAAGCAGGAGACTGCTGACTGTGGGCTAAAGAGCAATTGCTGCAGTCACTGATGAAGAGGTTTGAATATTGCACTGATTGATTGTTTGCCCCTGTGAACATGTGGCATCCTATTAGAAAGCTTAATCACTGAAGTCAAAAGACACTAACTTGCATGGAATCTACCTTAAAAAGGACTTACCAGTTAAAATTAATTGTGCAGCAAGCTTTGTGTACAGTCTAAGTATGGGCTTAAAAAATGTCTTTTTAGGACTGGAATTGGAGAAACCAAACCATCATGTCATTATGATGCCTTCCCATCTGCATGACTGGTTACCATGCCACCACCATCCCATTAAACATGTTCATTGACTGATGCCAGCCAGAAGTGACACTAGTAGAGCAGGCACAGTTTTTAGAGGCAAAACTAGGATACTTTGAAATTAAATACAGTTGTTAACTATTGGCTATTTTAGCCTTTTGTCTGTTTTCCCAATATTACTGACAGTCATCTTCATTTCCCTAAGGAGAGACCCTGTCTCAATTGAAATCAGTGGGAATTCTGGCACTGCCTTACATATAGTCAGGAGCTCCCTTTTGATGCCTGGTTCCTAAGTGAATGTATGGGAATGAAATCTTGGAAAGAAATGTTTAGCCTAAAAATTTAAGAATGGTTTTCAGTTCTGAGGTCTGAGTCTACTAAATATTTTCTCCATGAGAATCTGTTTGGGATATGTGTCTATCAAATGTCCATATGGAATAATCTCCTTGCAACCTAACAGGTATTAAATGAAGTGGTACTTTGTGGCTCATTGAGAAAAAACTCAAATTTTCCTGTGGTGTTCAAATCAACCATGGCTGCCTAGAAAGTTTTAAGTTGTTTTTACCTGGTGGAGCCTGAGACAGATGCTTTTATAAGCTTTAATGCTAGCTGATAATTGCCATGTGTGAAATGAATAAAAATGCAAGATTATATTTCCATTTCTCACTATAATAGACAACTATTGACTCCCCTGTCCTTGCCATAGTGTAAAGATTTATTAACATCAGAAATTAATATTGATCAAAACTAAGATGGTAGGTCAATAACTATTAAATGAAGGTATTTTCATCTTCCCAATGTTAAACTAGATTTTTCTCTGCGAATTCTGTCATCAAGATTTTGCTTTTGGTTTCAGATATGCTAAAAACGTAATTGTAGATGCGGGACTCTAATTCTAGATGTGCTTTCATATGCAACATTATGTTTCAAGCAGTGTTAAGACAAATGGAAATTATTATTAAAATCATGCAAACTGTTAAAAAAAAAAGGGGGGGGGGGGGGTCTTACTGTACATAAAAAGTTTGCTTGCACTGCTAAATCATTTTCTAGCCCTGACTGCCGTGATGGCAGACACCCTGATGGTGGATTAACTAAGCACAATATGTGCATACATGTTGCTTTTGTGTACCATGGCTCTACAGACCCTGTTGAGTTTGCATCCCCTTCATGAAACAGAGAAGTCTTTTGCTGAGCTGGGGTACTGTCAAGTTGCCATTGCCTCCGCAGATCATGGTTTCTCCTATTAGTCTCTTCTTAAGGCTGCGTCTGCTGATCTTTTTTATTCTGTGTCTC